>WBMW01002437.1:14605-48198 GCA_013396635.1 Penelope pileata | reverse complement strand
GACACGGCCGGGGGCGGCCGGGGCCGGGTCTGCCGGCGGCTGCGGTACCGGCCGTAACTCCCTGCTCGCGTTAGGGGAAACCCGGCCTGCCCCCTCCCCGAGCCCCCCGGGCCCGAGCGGCGTTGCCGTGTCATGTAGGTCGCTTCCTCATTCCCTCTCCTGCAGCAGGAGGAAACTCGCTGTGTTTTCTTTTCTGCTGGAAACAATGCACGAAAGCGCTGTCAGCCCTTCGCCACTCAGTGTTTGTCCCGGGGCGAGTGAGGCTGGTGTGAATGTGTCAGCTCCTGGGCCAGCTGAAAGCACATATCTCCAATTAGCTGCTTGCTGTTTGCTCAACTCTGTGATATGTATAAAGGTAATTAAATAACAGCCTGAATTCAGCGCCGAATCAAGAGCTGCCTGTTCCTTTGCATTGCAACACCTCCTCTGGAAATTGGGAGGTTGCTCAGGCCTGGGGTGCCCGTGTTTCCACCCAGGGTACGGAGCGAGCCCTGAGCTCGGTGCCCCTCTGCTGGTGCGGGGAACCCCCCGTGCTCCCAGGATCCCTGTTGGGAGCTCGCAGACATTGCCTGGAGTGGTGCTGGAGAACTTGGGCGAGGGCAACGGGAAATGTCCCCATTACTGCACATATTGCATGGTCAAAGTGCTGAGTTAATGCCTGCTGTTCTGTACTTCTGTGGCAAATGCCCCTGTGTTAGGAGAGGGGGAGGCAAACTTAGGAAGTTCTGTGAAACCTTTACATTTTGACATTTTGTATTTAGTTCTTTTGGGTACCCTTAAAGCTTCCTAGGATGGCCCACACCGTGGGAGCTCAGCAGCAGAGCTGTGCTGCGTGCCACGGTTCGGTTCCATACCCATTGAACGTTCCCTTCTGTGAGGCCAGAGCCCTGTCACAGCCCCCAGTGTCCAACTTGAAGGGTGCAGCCCCGGAGCTGGAACTGCTCAGTTATCCCCTGAATGAAGTTTAAAAACAATGTTACGGGCTTGGCCATTCTCCCAGCCCTTTTTCAAATGAGAAGTGCATATTGTCTCTTTGTAACTTTTTTACTTTTGCAGGTTACTGTTTAACCACTTAAGGGCAGGCCTTGTAGGTGAAGGTTAATAGCCTTGGAAAAATTACCTGAGGAGCTTCATGCTGCTTCATCATCATTTCATCCCTGTCCTTTCCGAGCTCCTTGCGTTGCTGCTGAGGAGGCCCAGCTGCTCCTGCCCTGCTGGCCTTGCTTCTCTCCCCCACCCCATGCTTGGAGCCGTGTGGGCTGTGAGCCCCAAGCAGCTCCTGAAGCTGCAGGCAGCCTCGCTGGCTGGGGATGCTCACACTGGGGGTGCTCTGACGAGTTCTGACAGAGCCCTGCGAGATAAATTGCCCGCACTTAGGTGGCAGCGAGCAGGCTGTGACATCAAAGAGTTCTCAGAGATGAAGCAAGGAAGCGTAAAGAAGATGACTGCAGGAAGGAACTGCGGTTCTGCAGGTCAGATTTTACGTGTCATGAAAATAGCTTGCCATGGGTCTCTTGTTTTGTCTTTTTCTGTATGTCAGATAAAATAATTGGATTCATGATCTACATTTCTCACCCAAGGACGCTTCCTAACAAGCCCTGTTTTTTTTTTCTTGCGTGTGGATTTTGGTGGTTGTTGTTTAAGTACCCTTACAGCTAGTTCTGCTCTAGCAGCAGCGCTGCGCGGGTTCCCTGCCAGGAGGTGCCATTTCTGTCAGCCACGGTGGTTGCAGTAAAGCTCTGAGTATCAGCTCCCGCTTCACCTGCGCTCTACACATCTCATGTTCCATGTGTTGTCCATTCAAATAAAATCCTTGAATTCGTGAGTGTTTCTATCTCTTTTCCTCGTGAATATTCTTTTGCAGCTTTGCTGTTAGCGGTGTTTGGTTTGTTTCTCACTTTCTTGTTTTTCAGGTATTCTGGGGAGGGGAAAAAAAAAAGCAGCCCAGCAGCATTAGTAAGTGCCTCACATATAGACAGAAAATATGCTTAACAATTCTTCCTCAGTGTGGCTGTATTTATCTTGGGCTTAGATGTGCCATCGGTGTTTGGATAGCTTCTTGGACTTGAACCAAATGTGGAGCTGGCGGGGCTGTGTAGTCAGAGAGCTGCCCTGGGTGTAAGTCAGGACGCCTTCCTGTGTGGGACTGAGTATCTCTCATGGATATTTTTCCTGAACATGGCAAAAGAAAAACATTTCTACATGCTCTGGACTATTCAGTTGCATCTTCCTCTTTGGAACCAGAAGTAATGAAACCTCTGTTTTCTCGCTTTGATGTAGTATCACATGAGTTTCTAAGCCTGTGCATTATATTGGATGTGCCCTATGCATGTGTAGCTTTATCTCCCCAATCTCTCGTCTCGGTAGAATCCGAGGAGGCATCTGAGCCCCTGCTCTGCACAGCTCTTGCCATGGTGAGGCTGCCAGTGTGCATATTGGGCTGCTGGTGTGCAGGACGTCCCGGTGGAAGACTACACTGGAAAATACCCTCCTGTTATTCAGATGTGTGATTTAGTCTTGTGATGCTCTGCGGAGCTCTTTCCACGTTCCCACATCAGAACTGAACAATTTTTTTCCATCACTTTATAATTTTGAGGGTCTGACCTTTGCTGGCCGTACCTGGAAACAAAGCACTGTAGTACTTCCTTGCTAAGTGACTGAAACAGGGCTTCCTGCTGCTGGCCTGTCTTGTGCTCCTAGGAGTGCTGATTCTATTTTTTCTGTTAAGTAGTTTTAGGAACAGTAACAGAAAAACAGTCCTGTTGTTCCCTTTTTGGCAGTGTGTAGCCTCCCACTTTCTTCTGGGACTGTGATGAGTGAGGAGCAGCAGCCTGGCCAGCTGTCCCAGTGCAGTCAGTGCTTTGCTTTAGGTCACGTGGATTTCAATGAAAACAGCGCGGTCAAGGTAAAAGATTTCAACTACGAATCTCTAAGCTTGCAAGAGTGAGAACCAAGTTTTTGTTTCCTTAGTGTATACAGTTAGCAGATGAATATGGTCCAGCTCCTCTTAGAGAGTGCAAGGCAGCATTTCCTTGCTAGTAACACATCGCTGAGCCTACACTGCTCATGTTCTGAAGTAGAATTAAAAAGCTAGCTTCTTCTGCAATATTGAGAAGATGAGGTGTAGAAGATCAAGGGATGCTGTGGAACTCAAGAATGTAATGTAGTGGGGTATGCCTAAATGGGAGGGATACAGCACATCTTGCAGTTCAGCCACGTCACCGGCATTCTTTCTGGATTGATGTCTCTAAGAACATGCGGACACCTCATCAGTGTTTGCCTCGTCCTTGGTGAGAAGGGAGACTGTTGGCCTGCAAGCTAAGGCTGGTAGTGGTGGTCATCCTACCTGGAGGAAAACTGAGTTCTCAAATGAATTTTAACATTCATTAGGAGTTTATAAAAGGGCTGAAGGTGGGGCGATGGATTCTGCAAACTTAAATAGCAGGCACCAGCAGTAGCAAGTGAAACTGGTGTTAAATAGTTAATGGCAGATGGCTGAACTTCGAATGCAAATGATTGGGCAGAACAAGAGAAGTTCTTTGCATCCTGACCCAGTGACTCCTCGCTGTTCCCATGGTAACTAACACATTTTTCCAGTTTTAGCAAAGTTTATGGAACCGAAGATGACTTGTTGGTTTTACGACTTTAAAATAAATGTTAAAAGGCAAAGCAGAGCAGCTGGAGGGGAAAGTGTAAACTCTGAGAGTGTGGGTATGAATTCCCAGAGACCTCGTGTGTTTTCGTTCCTAGAAGATCTTTCTAAAAAATGTCTGAAGGAGGTTTCAGTCTGCTCCCCCACAGGACTCTGTGTGCTTTAGTCCTGGTACCAGTGCACCAAGGCCATGTGTTCTCAGCTGCATTTACAGAGCTGATCATGGTGCTGGTTGCTTACCTGGATGGATCAAAGAATTCTTCTACCTCCTCAGCCCTTATGCTGCTCCAAGAGAGAAGGGAAGCAAATTCCTGGAATTCTTACCTGGCTGTTAGTGTTCATTATCTGTGAAGAGGCACATTCAGGAGCCACAGCCACATTTTGCTGCATATTGTGCAAACGTGGAGCAAAAAGGCTGTCCTCACCTTGGGCCTTCCACAGGTATCGAACGGGGAAATCAATGCCTTCCAGCAGAGGCGTGTGAGGAAACAAAGGGTGGTGCTGATGAGACATACACTGATCTCAGCGTTGTTTTGCACCATGTGGGTTCTTCCCCAATGTGGGATAACACAGCAGGGAGGGAGGTACAGGTAATGGTTGGTCTGGAGATTCATACATGTCTGTGAAGGAAGGAAGGTGGTGTCAGCTGCTGACTGGAAGCCAAAGCCCACTGCTATAGCGAGTGGGAGCGACAGGAATGATGGCAAGCCATGGAAAATCTTGAATTTTATTTTACTTTTTAAGTCATTTGCTTGTTAGAAGAGATTTCAGCAGAGGAAAACAAAAAGGTTTATTGAGAGTCAAAAAAGACAACAGGAAAGTATGGTTTCCTGTGAGGCACCAGCCAGACAAACCTTCCTCTTCAGGCTGGTGAGACATGGTCTTTTCTGTGTCTTCTGCATCGTTCATTAAGGTAGCTCAGAAATATTGTGTCTTATACCTTTCTACACTTCATTCTTTATCTCTTCTTTAAAAACATCCTCTCCCTCCAACAAAGCTGTGTGTTGTGGTTGCTTGAAAATGATGAAATTTGTTTTCTTTATGCATTTGTATGGGAAAATCTCTGTGTAATCTTCAGGTAACGTGGAGTGCTGGCAGAGCAGGTGTGCCTGCCAGGCACTTGGCTGTGTGACGTTTGTGGGGGCTTTGCTGTGGTGCTCAGCTGGAGCATTCATCAAATGTCTGAGAACGGACAGGTGGGCACAGCCTGCACGGTGCGGGTGTGTGGCTGACGGTGACTTCTCAGCCTTTCTGAACTGAAGACAACTTGGAGCAATTTCCCCTGTAAGAAAGTGATTTTGACATCTTCTGTTGTAACTGAATATTTACTTTGTAGATTGGTATATGTTCTGCTGGTTTCAGACCCAGCACTTTTCCCCTGCTGCTTTCTGTTGATTAAATATAATCTGTAAGTCACGGAGGAGGAGCCAAGGCTTGTATTTCTTCATCTCTCTGCTTATGTCAGTTGTTTTGCACAAAACACAGAAGCACTCGTGGAGGACCTTGAGCCTCAGCTGGATAAAAACATTCACTCTCCACAGGCTGCTGGTTGCTGCTATTTTTAGCGTAGTGTTTTGTTTTCCTTGTAACTCCTTGCTGAGCGCCTGGGCTGGCGGGCACCTGGCTGAGGGCAGTGGCACAGCAGGGAGCCGCGTCCCCAGGAGCCGGGAGAGCTGCTGCCGGGGTGCCCTGGGGCTGCAGGAAGGGTGAGCCCTGTGCCTCAGGTTCTCTGGAAAGTATGTGCTAAGAATGTGCAGTGTGGGGTGTTGCGGGGCCGGGCGGGTGACATGAGGTTAGAGCCCCCCGGGGACAGCCGGCCCCAGCCCGCCCCTGCCCTCGTGGAGGGAGGGCTGTTTTGGACGGATGTGTTCTGAGTGCAGCGCTGCTATTCTTGCTCTGGCAGGGTTAATTTTAGCCTTCAGACGAGTGCCTTGTGTCTGGGGCTGTCAGGAGCTGGCTGGGCCCCGCCAGGTGCCACATGTTCCCGGGAGCCTCGGGGCTGGATGGGTCAGAGGGAAGCAGGCAAGCAAATGTGGGTACGCTCGTGACATTGCAGTGCTCAGGTGGGTCCTGTTCTTAGGAAGGTGCTTTGCAAGATGTGTGTGCAGGGCAAGCCAAACTGGGGCTGGAGCACCTCCTGTGCTGCTGCCAGGCGTGCAGTGCTGGTGATAACAGGGCTGCAGGAGAACGGGGTCGGAACTCGTGCCCCTGAGGAGCCACGCTCATCGTGCACGTGGGAGGCCTGTTTTTAGCAGTATTTTAATAGAGCTGACTGCCTTTGCCAGAAAAGTGGGCTAGGTCTGTCCCCAAAATAACCACGGTTCTGTCCTCCCCTCGTCCCACATCCTTTTCTCACTCGCTTGCCTTTTAAGACACACCACAGTAACACGGAGAAATGACAGTATCTATTAAAAATAGGTGCTGATAGGTAGCTTTGAGGAGATTTTCACATGCAAGAGGTTCCTTGGTCTTCAGAAACCGTTGTTGTATCTTTCTGCCCATTGGAAAAAGACACATTTCAAGAGAGAAAAAAGCAAGGGATGTGGCGGAGATGCTGATTTGCTGCTGTTCCCCCAGCAGCTCGGGGTGCCTGGCAGAAGCCAGTGGGCACTGGGGAGCGACCCCGTGTTGGAGAGCTCTGACAGTGGGACTGCTCTGTGGGCCGAGGTTTCCCATAACGTGTGGCTCTTTGTTCAGAGGGATTCCCCTGGCTCTCACTGCTGTGGCATCTCTGTTGATTCCACCCAAAAATGAGTCAGCATTGGGTGTTTTGATTTCACATTGCTCTTTCCACGTTTGCTCTGGTTTGTTTTCGAGAGGCCTGGCTGTGCTCTGGAGCACGTCACGTATCGTAACGGTTCTTTTTCTTGCAGTGACCATAGGGAGGAAAAACACCAGCTTGTGTCCGTGGTGCTTTTGTCTGTGCTGCAACAGCAGGTGCTGGTGGAAGGAAGCAGGACCTGTGCTCACAGCCCCTGTGGGCAGCACTCACCGTCAGGGCTTCTGCGTGCACCCACCCCAGGTCTGTTCGGCCCCTTCGTGGCTTCGGAATTACTCCCTCAGTCTGTGAGAGCTGAAGGCTGCTTTACATTCCTCCCCAGAGAAGAAATGCTGTTTTATTGGTGTTAGCAGTGAAATAAGCACAAGAACACTTGAAATTACATTGTCAGAGCTTCTAAGTACTGTAATTATTGAAGGTGATGAGATGGAGCTTGAAATACCTCAAAGAGATGAACATTTAGTGTTCGTGGGAAAACTTTTATTGAAAACAAAAGGACATTTTTTGGCATGTCTATATCCCAAAGACACTGGCATATATTGTAAAGATGTAAAGGTGCAGACAGGGGAATGAAGGCAGGGCAGCGTTTCAGCAGAAGTGCCGGCAGCATGGTGGGTTAAGGACAGGGCTGCTCTGGCAGCTCTCACAAGCACTGAAATACCTACGGTACGGTTTTAAACAACACTCCAGTGTTGTTTTTTTCCCCAAGAAACATCTGAGACTGATTTATTATCACAAGTTGTTGCTTTACGTCTTCAGACCAATCTCTGTGTAAAATATTGCAGAAGTCTGCAAATAGTTGAATCGTTGTCAAGCTCGATTGTTAAACAAATTAAAGAGGAAACTTTATGTCTGCGGTCCTGAACTGTATTGTGTTTAAGGCCTCCCATAAAATTTCTGGCATCCATTTTTATTTATATATTATAAAACTACAGTCACAGCCAGAACTTAATGCAGAGCTGCTGTCGACCTGTTTAATGGAAGGGATGTCGTGGCATCCAAGCGGAGTCAGACCTCCCAGGACTGAATTGCTGCAAGTGTCGTGTGGGTGTTAGCCCTCACGGGGGGGTGAGGTGTAGCCTCACACATGCTTTTTCACCCTAAATTCTGTTAGGCTTCCATTGAAAAGAAAGCAGCAGATATGGAGCCACAGCAGTGTGGTATGTACAGCTAGCAGAAAGTTGAGCAAGTTGATGGAAGCCTTTGGTCTGTACCATCCTCAGCCCCATTGCTGCTGCTAAGCCTGTACTTGAATTAGTGAGTCAGTAGGGGAGCTTCTCACCAGCCATCCTCCTCCTCACCTCTGCACACTCTCCCTGCCTTGGCCTTGAGGCCTTTTGCTTCCCAGAGGGCTGCCTTTGTCAGAACCTTCAGAGTGGTGAAGGAGGTGTGAAAAGGTGTTTGCCTCCTACGAGAAAATCTGTACTTGAATATAAGAACACTTAATCATTTTCTGGGAAACACCTTAGCAGTACATTTTCACATATTCTGTAAGCTGTGTTTTCTTAGCTGTGTCCTGGGGCAATGTGCTGCCTCCTTCCCAGCTCCTTCAGCTCCCAGGCCTCCTCGGGCACTGCAGGGGCACGCTGCTGCCTGGGTCCCCTCCTGGGATCTGCGCTGGGACCTTAAAACAGGACCATCTCAGTAAGTTATGTTCAATACAATTGTGCAAAACTTGTTTCTTCTAATGCAATAATGTAGGCAGAGCATCAGCTGATCAAGGGGGGGAAAAGAGCTAAAGAAACATGGATGGAAAACTTAGAAATTATTCAGTCTGCTCCTGGTATATGTGTTTGTTTCATTATATTGTAAGGTTTTGTGCAGGGTTTTTTTTGTGCAGATCACATTTAACCAAGTGGCAGTCTATAAAAAATACTGTAAAGGAAAACACAAAGTGATGTGTGTTTAATGAAGGGCATTAACGGAGGCAGAAGTCCTCTTTGCTTTCGGTGCCTGTCTGGTTACAGCATGTTAGTGCAGGGCACACCTTTTGTAACTCATGCTGTGGACTGCTAGCTCTGGGATCAGCAAAAAGTGTCTGTTGCTCCAGCCTGCTTATGTTTACAATGCTAAACATCTTTTAAAAGTCGGCATTAAAGCTCCATGCAAGCACCCATTTACCTTTGTTAGGACCCAGCAGAGTAGCTATATTTCAGAATACAGGCTTCTCTTGCAGCTCAGTGAATGGGGGTTGGAGCTGAGTCTGAAACTTTCTGCCTATTTTCAGATATTCTTTTAAATACAGACCATGAAATCATAACGATCGCTCTGCTTCACCGTTTGTCATTTCCTTGTGGAGCAGGGAACAATGCAGCTGCAGTTGTTCTTAAGTGCTCCCTCTCTTTGCCCAATTAAGTGAAAATAAAGTCAGTTTCCCTGACCAAAATACTAACGTTGGATCTGGAGTTTGGTTGAATGCCAAAAAGTCAAAAGAAGCAGGTTAAACCGGCGCTGGTAGGTAAAAATAGAAAGCTACAGTTGGAAGAAGAGAACTGACTCAGTAAGCAGTGATGGCAGAGTGGGATGTCAGCCAGAGCGCAGGAAGCGGGATGGGAACACCCAGCTCAGCTGGGTCTGCGTTTTGTGCTGCACAGTGGCTTCTGAGATTATTGCAGAGCATTTCAGCTTGGGATGAGTTAAACTGGCTTTCTGCTGGACTCATTCCGTGGTTTGTCTCTGAATGAGTTTTAGTAAAAGCAGTTAGGTGAATTGTGCTTTTTGTCCAGCCTGATTTTAAGCCGTTTAAGGTGGCTTTTTGATGACTTGATTTGCTGTAAAGCTGCCTCTGGGTGAGTTCCGAGGTTGGGATGCACCCAGCTGAGCCGCGCAGTGGGTGGGCAGTGCTGTGAGCTGGAGGGGAGCGGTGTCCGGTGCTGCCAACCCACTTGTGTGGCTCCGCAGCAGCTTCACTGGCTGCCCTGTAGCCACATCTTAGTTTTTAGAAACTGCCTGTTAAAAGGTGATGTTTTATTTCTTATTGTTTTCCCAATATAAATTGTTGTAAGAACACCAAACTAGGTGGTTTGTTCTCCTATGCAGACCTAAGTGGCTCCAGCACTTGTACAGCTTCTAGCCTACCTCGTTGAACATCAGTCCTAACTAAAGATTCCGTGCTACCATTTCCTGCCTGCCCGTGAAGAGTTTGGTGTCAGGCAGTGGTTCAGCTGGGTGCCCTGGAGAACAGCAGGAGGCAGCAGCGGTCCCACGAGGTCCCTCGAGGTCCTGCCCTTCTGCAGCAGCGTTCTCAGAGGGGCTGTGGGGGACCAATCCATCGAGCATTCCTAGGGTAACGTGAGTCACCAGTTCATTGTGTTTGCTTGAGTTTAAGTAAACTTAGCTAGTGGCTTGTTTCTTGAAAGGAGTAGGCTGGCTTCTGATTTTGACTCTTGATAGCTTAAATTAAACTTAAACCCCTAATATTGCAGGGCTGGCGAGCCGCGTGCCTTCAGATGTAATTATGGGCCTCAGCAAGTAGGCACAACATCCAGAAAGTCATGGATTTCAGAGGTTCAAGAGCAGCTTTCTTTGAAGTGGAGCACAACATGGGATTAGTTAACAGAAGCATCCGTAGGTGTTTCTAATTCCAGAAGAGAAGCTCTTAGTCAGATGTTTACTCTGTGTTTCATTTCCTTTACAGTAGTTTCTTGAATCCCTGCCTTACTGTTAAAACTGAGGACTACCTTTAACCCACTTCTTGGAAAAGTGAGATAATGAAGCTGTTAGCTGCTTGGGGGGAGGGCTGCAGAGCCCACTGGAACTTTGTATGTGTCTTGCAAAGCCTCTGCTGGGAAGAGGTGGGAATGCCTTGTCCTGAGCCCTTGCAGAGTGACTGCTGCTTTCTCGCCTCACCTGGTGTCCCCAGCACGGAGTCTCAGGCTGAAGAGTCTCCGTAGGGGCTGCCTGTAGTACTAACAGCTCAGGAGCAGGGCGCTGTGCCTCGAGCTGTCCCACTGCTGCCCCTGGGCAGTGCAGGGTTTGTGGCAGGCTGGCTGGAGCATCTGGGCTGCATGATAGCAGCGTCTTTGCTTCCTGTCTCAGCCTAGAAAAGAGATTAAATGCTTTTCTAATGCACATTTCATGAGAGCATTTTCTGTAATTACAGCAGAAAATCTGTAATAGGAAAGGGAAGGGAGTTGGTCTGCTTGGTCATGACCCAGCTGGGAGAGGAGCTGGCCCGGCAGGGCTGGTGCAGCTGCTGTCGGTCCCCATCACAGCTCGGTGGGCTCGGGGCTCGCTTGGGCCACAGGCATGGATTCAAGGGACATTTTTGTATGTGTGCCTGCTCCAACTTTTCTTTGTTTTTGAGCTCTTGTTCCTTACTACAGTGCTCCAGTGATTTGTGTGTGCGTGCAGGGAGCCAGGAGGGCAAGGACCTGAAGGCCCTGGCCGACATCTCTCGTTAAATAGGCTTTCCTGTTTGTCTGCAAGATGCAGAAAAGCAGTTCTTGTTGCTTGGTCTACAGAGGAAGGACAAAATTCTGTGCTTCCAGCTCTAAGTTCTCCAGTACTGTGTTTAGTTCTATGTGTAGTAGCTTCAGTCTGAATTTGTCTAAATTTATATTTTTTCCCCTCCTACAGCAGCCTGCTGACTAGCTGGTCAGTACGCCGCAGCCACAATTACCAATTGAAGGGCAGTAGTGCCTTATGACTTTAATCCCATGTGCTTGTGTCAACTAAGTGGAGTTTTAGCTATTTTAAGGGGAATAAAAGCCATACAGTGCTGAAATACTTCTTTTACATTATACACCTGCATGTTCCAGTGCTGGAGATGAAGCAGAATAAAAATGGTGTCTGTAGTATTGTGGGGCTGAGGCTGTTCCGTGCAGTGTGTCCTGTCTTGAGCAGGGCTGAATCACAGAGGAAAGCAAACTGCCACAGCACACGCACACACCAAGGCTGCTTTTTAACTGAACACTGAGTTTGCTGTTTCTATAAATGTCTTTCCACCCTTGTCCTGAATTACATCAACTTGCATCATCTGTGTCTGTTGTGCAGGAACAATTACCATGCTTCTCAGTATTCATAGGGCATTTTCCTCTACTGAAACTATCAGAAGTTGCTACATAATATAGAAATGTAATGGAGCTAAAAAAAAAAAGTCAATATGTCACATGAAATTTGTAGGAAAAAACATTTCTCAGTAACCATTGCTATTTGTGCTTTCAAAAAAAATTGAGATCAAATGCCTTGTTTGTTTCGCTGGTGATGTCATTTCTAACTGTTGGCCCTGACTTCATAATGCTGTTATGAAAACAGTAGCATTTCCTAGCTCAGTTCTTGGTGTTTGTCATCCTTCGAGGGGATGCAGTTTTCGTTTTGAGACAGCACTGCATCTGGGTGCTGCAGGCAGGACAGGCATGCCCTGCTGGCTAGCAGCTCTCCTGCCACGTGTACAGCCAGGGGCAGGCTGCTTCCCAAACACACCTCTGGTGCAGGAGCACCTGCAGGGTTTGCACGTGTAACCCGGGACTGAGCTTTGGCTGTTTAGATAAGGTAATCTCACGTGTGTATTCTGAATCCCGAGGGATGGTTGTTTCAGATGTTCTGTGTTGGCCTTGTTTGTTCACTAGGTGGGTCCTGCGTTTGGACGTGTTCAAACAGCCTCTGGCTCATGTCAGCGTGTGATAATGTCTGTGAAGGAGCAGAGCATTTCAAGAATATGTCATGAACTTTGGTCTCAGATGTTTTTCATGCAGAAGGAAGGTGGACTTTCTGCCTGAATCTAACCAGCTGTGAAGATGCACTCAGGCTGTAGCATTTATCTATTAATTTTTGTCAAATCCAAAAGGTTTTGATGGAATACAGATCCTTTCTGAAGGAGAGAGCCAGGTAATAGCTCCGTGCTGAGCTGTTCATGGTGAGGGAAGAGCAGCTCTCTTCTCCCATTACTTGCCATTTACAGTTTTCCAGTGTAAATGTTCAGGTATTGCATTGTGCTGTGCGTGCTGCTGTTCCCTACGCAGCTGGTCGACCGAGGTGGGATCCGTCTGCATAAACGCATCCAGACCTTGATCAAGCTCTTCATTTTTTTTCTGTAAAACCACAGTGGTTTTGCATGTTTTAACTGCATGGATTTCTCTTACATCCTCTTAAGGAGCAATGCTTTCTTCCCCCTTCTGTTTTGTCTGCTAGACATGAGACCTTCCTTGTGCAGGTTGGTGCACTCCTGCTGAATGCCTCCAGGTCTTTGGAGCCCCTCCGGCAGAGCAGAACGGCTCCGGCAGCCATCAGCCGAGCGTGGCTGCCTTAAAACCACCGCAACCTTTGGATGTACAGAGATGGGCACGGTGCTTGTACTGGCACCAAGATAATATCTAAATACTTCCCAGTTTTTCTAAATCCCATTTCCCTGTTCTGTAAGCATGACTTACCTGTTGTTGTCTGGGCTTATGCCTGGAAAAAGCACTGTGGGTGCCTCATTTGTCAGTGACTCATATCACTGAGTGCTCGTCCTCCCTGTTATTTACCAGTCCTCGAATCTCTCCTGCCCCCTTTATTAGTAATGTTCTGCCATCTGTCCGATGAACGGCCGCTATAGCTTGTGCCAGGTGATGGAACGCTTGGTGTGCACTGTGCAGGGTCCCCGGGGTAACTGCTCCTGCCTCTGGCTTCTGGCAGAGGTGCTGGCAGCACCCAGCCCTGCAGCCCCACGGTGTCTGCTGGGGGGGGGCTTCTGCTGCCACCCTCTGTCCCTGCCTCCCTCTGTCCCTCTGTCTGTCCCCTCCACTGGCCGGAGCCTGGGCCGGCTGTGTGTGGTGCCAGCGGCTGTGCAGAGGGAGGAGGCTCGGGCTGTGTCCTCCGTGCCACCCGGAGGGGCTGGGTGGCCCTGGGGTCCGTGCAGTACAAGCCTGGGCCGGGCAAATGCATGCACACAAAAGCTAGTGTTAGACACTCTGCAATTTGCACATGCAGGTAATGAGGCATTTAACTGGAGTTTTGGTTTAATACATCCCTTCTGTGGTTTCTCAAGTCTGTCTTAGCATGTTTGCTGAACGCACTGGTACTAGGGAATGCAGGCAGCAAGACCAAAGCCACAGAGCTCCTCCACCGTCTCTTTCCTACAGGAGGAAAGGTGTTTGATGGATGGTGATCAAAACATGGGCTGAAGTTCACAGTCCCTCTGGGCAGTTGTGTTTTGGTGGATGTTGTGGGACTCACGCCAAAACTGTGAAGGTGCCATGTGCCTTTATCCCCCATAAGCATAGAAACAAAGAGCTGCTGCCAGCCTTGCCTCTCCCTGCTTTGTTCTGCTACTCTTAAAATAGGCTTCACAGTGAATGTATCTTAGCTTCCTCAGAAAAGAGATCTTTCTGTAACCTCTTCAGCAGCTGAATCATCTGGATCCTTGAGTGTTTCCAAGCAGAGGAGATGGTAGGCTCTGCTGCCTGAGCCTGTTTGAATGCTGTGTGCCATCCCTAGGGCAAGGAGGGAGGAGGGGGTGCTCTGCAGGGGCCGTGGAATCGAGGCACCATGCATGCTGCCGTGGCTCACCAGGAGCAGTGCAGCTGCTGCTCTGTGTACGGAGCCTTGTTGGGCTTTGGTTCTCTGCACAAGTTTGGACTGAACGTTGTACAAAACAATGAATATTCTGTATGTTCCATGTGAACCTTTTCTCTGTGTGAAAGCTGTTAATGGTGACTATAAATATATCCCTTAAATAACCCCGGCTCTCTGCAGGAGGAACTCGCTATAAAAATCTTAAAGAACATTGTGTCCCACTTTTTCTAATACAATTAACTCTTACTATTTTTTTCCTGTTAAATTTTTTAGTGTATTACATGATGTAGTGTGTTCTCTTTCTATCTGTTACATGCTGGCTATGATGTCAAGTCAGACTGCCATTGGGCTTCTTCCATTGGGGCCCTGGAAAGAATTTTCTTTTGGAAAAGCCGCGATTCAGCCATGGGTCACAACACAAACTTGCTCCTTGTCGCTGGTGCAGGCTGGTGACTTGGCCAGTTGCTGCATGGAGACTTCTTTAGAGTACTTCTAATTTTGTCTGCTCACAGCAGCAAAGTTATGGGTTGAAGAAAGATGGGGTTTGGTGGTGCGATAACTTATGCGTTATGGGGAGGGGGATCGGTCTGATACAAACATCCATTTCCCATAGCTCTTGTTTCGAGTGCAAGTTGGAACAAACATCAGGGACAGATACAGCTGAGCGCTCGTTGTGCAACAGATGACATTAATTTTTGTCCTTTTGAAATGACAGATACTTTAGATGAGTACTTTGAGTATGAAGCTGAGGAGTTCCTGGTCTCCTTGGCCTTGCTGATCACCGAAGGTCGGACGCCGGAATACTCGATAAAGGGCAGAACCGAGGGCTTTCATTGTCCTCCAGCGCAGTCGAGTCAGCCACCAACAACTAAGCATGAATGCAGTGACAGACTGGCTCAGGTATGATGGTCCCATTTCATCTGAAGGGTTGCGGAGTACATCCTTGCTACCATGATTAAAATCAGCTGAGAACCCCTGACAGATTCATAGCTAAGTACCAGGAACAATTGCTTTCTGTCAGCTCTGCATTTAAACAAGTATGTAATTCAGTATCATCCTAATAATAGATCAGCTCTGTCCTTAAATGAGATCATTAAGCCTTTTATCCTTGAACATGAAGTTCTGCACGACTACCTGAATGCAGTACCTATTTGAGTCTTTATTATGCAGATTGCAAGTGCTATACTTAGCATTCTTGGTCTTTTTTTTTTTTTTTTCCCCCTAGAAAATGTAGGCTGACTTGCCAAACTTTTTGCTCTTCCAGATGGTATAAAAAAGTTAGTGGTCCAAACACACCATCAAATCCACCTCATCTCTTTTGGGTTAAGGTTGGAGCATCCTGTCTCTCAAAAGATTCGAAGTGCTACGTGAATTTGAAGTACTGCTCATGCAGAAGTTAGTCTGCTCCAAGACACAAAATTTCTTAAGATATTGCTGGGGATGACTTGTGGAGAGAGTAGTGCAAAGTGTGGTAGTTGGAGAAAATTCTGTGAGCTCTTTGTTTGATCCAGAAGTTGCTCAAAGTGCAGACATTAATGATTTGTTAATCTGTCAATTGATAACTCTGGGATCTTATCTCTGATTTGGTGCAGTGTAGTTTACAGAACTTGACCCTTACCCTTTTCCAGGTCCTTGGAACATGGTTTTAAAGCAGATTTAAATGTGGCTGGTGTTTTTATAGCTTACATATGTTGACACTTACTCTCTCCCTTAGTGTCGTCAAGCCAGGCGAACCAGATCTGAGGTTATGCTACTGTGGAAAAACAATATTCCAATCATGGTTGAAGTGATGCTACTTCCAGACTGTTGCTATAGCGATGAAGGGCCTAACACAGAGGGGAATGATTTAAATGATCCTGCAATCAAACAAGACGCATTGTTGTTAGAAAGGTGGATCTTGGAACCAGTTCCTCGACAGTAAGTTGGATATTAGCATCAGTTGATAGTTGCAAGAATCTTGTGTAAGTCTCCTTAAAGCAGCTGGCTGGTGTTTCTGAACCAGCCCTGTGCTGGTAGGGCTGATCTGAGAAAACCACAATTTACCAGTAAAATCTGAGCATCTTTTAGTCTAGTCTTGCTCTACTCATACATTCTGCTGTGTGTGTTGTGCAGTGCAAAGTATATAATGCTCCTAGCTGAAAGTGATCATTTCATACACAATTTGTTAAGTTCTATAAGTACTTATGTAGATGGGAACTAATCAGACTCTGGGATCATCAAAATGTTTGAGGAACTTCATTGTTTTGCTTGATTCACCTGTTTTATTTGCAGAATGAAAATCTGTAAACGAATTTGTCTTCCTGTATTTAATGCAGAATACTCTAAAATGCATGTACATATGTAAATACAATATATTTTTGTGACTGTAATTTCGTACAAGATATTTGAAAACATTTGACCTTTTATCTGAGAGATGGTAATGTAATCTGGAGAGAGAAGGCAAATGGGGAAAGGAAGCAACAGCTCTTGTGAAAGCTTAGTTTTCTAATAGCATGCTGTGTCCTAGTTCTATTAGTTTTTTGTGTCTATCCTTGCTGACAGATGTGTGTCTCTTTTAATGCATTTCAGAAGCGGAGATCGATTCATTGAAGAGAAGACGCTTTTATTGGCTGTCCGCTCCTTTGTTTTCTTCTCTCAACTGAGCGCGTGGCTGAGTGTTTCACATGGTGCTGTTCCCCGTAACATTCTGTACAGGTACGTTTGAAGTGAAAAATATTCTTGTTTTGCTGTTTGCAGGTTGCTGCTACTCATCATAAAACCATTCTTCCCACCTGTTGTCCTCTTTGCTTTCAGAGGGTGCCAGTCCTCTGGTGGTTGTATCTGGTTTCTGTACTTGGCAGAGTGTGGCATTTGCTGGTGTCTTCAGTGCTTTATCTTTGAAATTTGTCTTATGAAGCAGATTATCAAAGACTCTTTATTTAGATACTTCTATAAATGCACTTCTGTATTGTTTCAGGGTGAGCGCTGCAGATGTGGACCTGCAATGGACGTTCTCCCAGACACCAACTGAACATGTCTTTCCTGTTCCTAATGTTTCTCACAATGTGGCCTTGAAAGTCAGCGTCCAGTCCTTGCCCAGACAATCGAACTACCCAGTTTTGACCTGCAGTATTCACACCAACCTCAGCTTTTATGAAAAGCAAATGCAAGAGCGTAAGTTACATCAGCACAGTGAATCCAACACAGCAGAGCCGTGCAGTACCTCCAGTCCGCAGCGTGTCTGTGGGAAGCAAGCGTGGACAATGACACCTGAAGGCCTACTTAATGTAAAAAAGACACCTGAGTTTACGACATCTGTCAGAAATTTAAAGCTTTATCCACCTACTGGTCTTGGATCTGATTTTGTTCAGTGCTATAATGCTGCAGCAGACAGCAAGACACAGTCTCATGAAACAACTGTCCGAACTTTTAAATCCTTTTCTTTGATTGATTCCCGGGTTTCGAATGGTCATTGCGCTCATCAGCCCACAGGAGAAACCAACCCTTTGATAGGCTCTTTGCTTCAGGAGCGACAAGAAGTCATTGCAAGAATTGCTCAGCACTTGATTCACTGTGATCCAGCTACTTCCCCAGTTGTTGCTGGACGACCCTTCAACGTACATGAAACCAGCACAGCTACACCAAAAGCTTTTCGGAGTACTTATGAAGATGAAAACTTGCTAAGGAAAGGCAAGGAAACCTCCCCTGTTCCTACTGTCAACTTAGATAATGCAATACAAGAAGATGGTGGTGAAGGCAAAACTAGAGCAATACCAGAGGTCCCACGGCTCGACCCCCGTGCTCCAGCGAACCACTGTGGCCGTCCATCTGCAGGAGAGGGTAACCCTCTCATCGACTCTCTGCTCCAGGAGCGTCAGGAGGTCATAGCAAGGATTGCCCAGCACTTGATTCATTGTGATCCAGCTACTTCTCAGGTTACTGGACGTCCATTCAAAGTACATGAGACTAGCCCAGTTACTTCAAAAATTTTCCGAAGTACCTATGAGGATGAAAATTTGCTGAAGAAAGGCAAGCAACCATCTTCTGTTTCTTTTGCTAAATCCAGTTTTTCTTTGCTAGAAGACAGCAGTAAATCGAGGTTGAAAACACCTGATACTCCCATCAGTCCTTCTAGGTTTGATGGTGAATTGAAGGCTTCTCTGAAACTCCAAGCAAGAAGAAAATTGATTTTAGCAAAACCCAGTGAAGGTGTCCAAAATGCATTTCGTCAGACTTCAAATAAGACTTCTCATTCATTTACTAACACGCATGCATCATCATGTGTTAAAGAAAATAAATCTGAATTGCCAGATAAATTGGAAACGATACGTTCTGATTATGTGCAGAAAGACCAGATAACCAATAGAATTAAACAGTGTTCAAATTCTAACAGCATTGATGAACAGATTTGCACAAATAAACTTAAAGAAAGAACAGTTGTTTGTGAGAGCAACAACATGGACACTTTTAACAGTTTGCAGATAGATAAATGCAGAACACTTGAAGGTACAAAAAAGGCAACAGTGATGCAGGCATCTGACTCTTTGCACAAGAATGAACTCAAATGTTTAGATAAAGACTCGAAAAAAACAAATATTTATGAGCAAAATACTCAGCTTATTAGTATTGAAAATTATTTAAATAAAGACCATGACAGTTTCAAAAATAAAAACAAACAAGATAAAACGAAAACTGCACATGATGAGAATGAAGAGCCAATAGGCCTTGATTTCCAAAGCACTTCTCAGAAGAAATCTACAGAAGATGGCTCAGTCAGGTGTGAGCGGCTGAAGAACCCAGATGTGCAGGTAAGCAGAGATAAAAAGAGTGATTTCTTCAGCTGCTCTGGCAGTCAGGTAACTTGTCACTGCGGCCAGTATTTGCAAAGAGCAGTGGGAGAAAGAATTTCTATCTGACTTTTATGTGAAGCATTGCGGGACTGTTGTCTGCTTCAAGGTCTGAAGTGAAGTTTGGCCCAGTGGTGCTTCCCTCACCCCTTCTTCATTATAAGTTTAATGTCAGGAATGACGTTGCCTCATTCTGCTCACTGTGGTAGCGTTGGAAGTGACATTTTCTGTAGTCACTTAGGTGTCCTGTATACACAGACCGCTGTCTGAATGTGGTGTGTGGTCATTTGAAATCAGTACTCTGCAGTGGTGGTAGATTGAGTCAAAGGGAACTTGAATCTGTTTCATAATACACGAGCGTGATGCAGGAGTCCTTTCTGGTAGAGCAAACGAATGATAGCTTGATAGGCCTTTGAAATAGCCCAATAACATCTTGAGTAAATCTGTTTTGCTGACAGAAAGCACCGTCTCTAAAACACACAAATATGTGGCGGAAACACAATTTCCGCTCCTTGGATGGAACTTCAACCAAGGCTTTTCATCCCAGAACTGGATTGCCTCTGCTGTCAAGTCCTGTAAGTTATTGATGAAATTATAACTTTATAACTTTTGTATGAGAAAGGAGGTATTTTGTTCATTTGGTATCTGTGTATTGTAGAAAATTTGACAAGATGTCTAGAAGTTTTTGTGTTTACTTTGTGTCAGAGTGAATACTCTTGCAAGTGGAATCTTGAGAGTTAACACTAAAATGGAGTTGAATAATTCTGAAAAAGAATATGTTAGAGGCACTTCTTGAGATATTCTTAAGAGTAACAAAAGGTAACATGAGAAATCCTATGGCAAACAATGCTTTGGTGCTATTTTAGAGTACAAAAGAAAGTATTTTCAAGCGAATGTATTTAGACATTTAAGAGTTTTTGTGTGAGTTATTAATACGTGGTGGCCTATTATTCTAAAGGCTTTGTTTCTGGGAACAGTTTGTACAGTATGTTCTTCAGCATCCAGAGATGTCATTGAGTAAGTGACACAAGGCTGCTGTGATAAGGCAGAAATACATTCTAATCCTGCGTAGCTCCTTGTAGGTTGTTTGGGACTTAAAGAAGGAGGCAGTCCCAATTAAAACTGCTGACATACCGATCTTCTGTCGTCAGCATACAGTATGTCTTATTCTTTGGTGCTTGTGGAAGATGTTATATTTTCAGAGAACACTGTTGGAAATTGTTACAACTTGTTTGTTTTTAACACTCTGTCCTGCTCCAGAGCCTCTTGAATGAGCTGGACAATAATTTGGGGTTAGAATTCATGCCTGTTGCTTTGCTTGTATATTCTTCTGGAAGCTCCTGACTGTTTATGTTGATCAGATTTTTATTTCCATCTTTTGAAGTAATTCTGTTAATCAGAATTTACAATATTTAATAATTTTAGAATATTCTCCACTAGGTTTAGAATAACTTTCTTCTGCTTTGTTTTTGTGATTTTGTCACATCATGCAAATTCTTGGCAAACCTGTGCTTACTTGTCAGAATTGTGCTTACTGGAGGAACAGTTTCCAACTCAGCATGTTCTTTCCCTTTTGAGGTTCCTCAAAGAAAAACACAATCTGGGTGCTTTGATCTGGATTCGTCGCTGCTGCAGTTGAAATGTTTGTCTGCAAGAAGGTATGTTTTATTCACCAGAAACCTCGAGATTTTTTTCAGAAACAGAACATATATGCAACAACAAAGCATGTTAGCAAACGTGTGAGTGCCTTTCCAGAGAATCCTTGTTTTGAAATAACTTTTTAAAGAATTCATTGCAGTTGTGCAGAGTCAGTAGAGTTCAGCCCTTAGTGTGGTACATCAGTTGATGGTTTTTCTTTCAGATCCCTAAATCAGCATAGCACTGGGGCAAAACCCCAGAATGAGAGCTACTCTTGAGACCACCTGTCCCAAGCAGGGTTAGGGATGCTGTCAGGTACACTTGAATATTCAAACAGAAAATATATTAATTGTTGATTCTTCTTTTTCCCTGGATTTTTTTCTCCATTATGTGAAAAACATTTTTTCAAATGTGATGTTTTGCTTTTAGAGTTGAATGGGTTAAACATTTTGCCTTTATTTGCTCAGAGGATATAACTTTGGAAAGGAACCTTTCCATCATGGCCCTTCACACATTAGTGTGTGTAACATAAACTTCTTTCAGTGTGGCAGTTTGATGGAAACTTCAGGATATTAAACAAATAATTACATAGAGGAGAAAATTATGTTACTTTGTTCAGTTCCTATTTGTGGAGTTAATGAACAACATAAATTTGTATTGTCTGTATTTCTTGGTGTAAGTGCTTTTCAGTTACCTGAAAATGTTTTGCAAAAGTATTAACAGACAGTGTTCAAACGGTGCTTCTTGAGGACAATAGTTTGTCATGCAGTAAGTAAATGATTCTTTTTAGACCTGGTTATACCCAGAAGACAAAAGGAAATGTGTTCATCCTTTATATTTATTCTCTCTTTCATTTAATAGCCCACAACAATGTATAAACAGAGAGAGTGATCCAGAGAGCCATGGGAAACCATTTCTAAGTTCTAGTGCTCCACCAGTAACAAGTCTTAGCCTTCTGGGAAACTTTGAGGTATTGCATATTGTCTAGAAGTCTTGTGGTATTTTTATTATTCTTCTGTACTGCTTTTTAGAGTGCATTACTGTGGATAATTCCAGCCTGATTACAGTGTAAATGTTCGTAATTAAATTGAATGATACTTGTTTTAATTTCCATCTATAAAGATGTGTATTTCACTCCCTAGACATCTCTCACAGATACAAAATCAAAATTGTAACTTTTAATTTCCTCTATGGTCAAGTCAGGAGGTATTCTGTTGGCTTAAATGAAATTTAATGTGATATTGTTCATTTTTGATATCTATAGAAAAAATTCACATTTTTACTCTAAAAATGTGCTCAGTATGTCACAAAAGCCACATGAAATCAGTGTGGTAAACAACATATTGGAAGTGTAGCCTTCAAGTGAAGGCTGAAGTGTTTGCCTTCATGTGGCGTATCAAATGTCAATGACTGATCAGAGCATTTATGTGTTGCATTGTACTGAGTGAAATATGGAGTTAATATGTTGAGAAGAATTACAGATTATAGTTTATTATTCTTGCAGATAGCATATGACAAGGAAAGTCAGGAGTAGATCCTGCTGCTCTCTGTGGGCTTTTGCACAGGTTTGAGTCAGACTAAGACAGGATTTGCATGATGCTTTCTCTTAGAGCACTGTCACCTTGCTGAATGTTCCTCTGTTCATCGTAATTTTTGCCTCAGTTGTGATTTTTGATAGGTCACATTTTGAAAGACCTAGGACCCAAGTTCTTCTAAAAACTTGGTTTTTTGTTTGCTGCTTTTTGTTTTTTGCTTTCATCGTAAGCTGTATGTGTTTTGTTTTTCAGGAGTCTGTCTTGAATTTTCGCTTAGACCCGCTGGGCGTCGTCGAGGGCTTCACAGCAGAAGTGGGAGCAAGTGGAGTCTTCTGTCCCACTCACATGACTCTGCCAGTTGAAGTGTCATTCTACAGCGTTTCAGATGATAATGCACCCTCTCCTTACATGGTAAGTGTGTGGCCCAATTTATTTGTCCTCTGTTTAAAACCAGTAAGGTGGAACAAAGTTCGTAAGCTTGTAGTCAGATGAACTTGTCTGACCCATCCTTTAATACAGTAATCAAACATACAGCCCTAATGTTTGCTGAGATGTTTTGCAATCAGCATATTTACATAGGTGAGCTACCCAGAGCTGTTCAGAGTTTCTCAGCTGATCACGTACATCTCTGGTAGTAGGTGTAGTATCCTCAGTAAGGGTATTTTTGCCCTCGTCCTTTGGCATCTCAAAACTCTGCAGTTTTTACTGCAGAGCTGGCTTCAAGTGATGGGGAAATTCAATTCTAACGAGTGGAGATGCAGACCAAGAGCTAGTTGAGTACAGAGTTCAGGGAGTGGGCCTTGGAGGGATCTGCATCACTTCCAGCTGCTTATGATCAAGGTCTCCTCCCCCTGTCTTTTATCTTTTCATAACTTGGGCATTTTCTCCCATTGCTGTGCCCCACCATCCACCTGCTCTGGTCATGGAATATTGCTGGAGTGATCAACCTCCACTGTCTCTTTTTATCCAACTTAAAATAGGCCGTGAGGCAATAGCTGGACTAATAGGATACATTTTGTTGTCCAAACAAGCTGCTGGCCTGGGCAACTAACCACTTCACCAGTAAGTAGCTTAGATGGCAGGCCAAGGTACAGTTGTGGATAGAGACTTTAGACTCCTTGTCAAAGTTGTTTAGCCCTTTATTTTTAAGCAAACATTGTCTGAGCTAGTGTTAAGCACATCGCTCTCACAGGCTGCTTGATTTGCTGGTCTTCACACTGGCACAGTAGTACTAATTCTGTTCTGCACTTCTACAATGACAGCACAGGTTTTGAATGCCTAAGAAGTGCTACCTTGTAAAATGCAAAGGTCTGTTGGATGCTACCATTGAATCAGACAGCTGGGTTCATTCTGAATGCCTTAAGTAACTTCAGTGTTACCTGGGTGACAGATCCCATTTTGAGAGGTTTTACTATGTGTGTGTGTTTAAAATATGGTAAGTAGTCTGTTTAAACATGTAAGTAGTGTTGAACACCTGATTATCTCAATATTGAGACTTTAAATTCATAGCACGTGCCATATTTTTGATCTTCTGTTTCTAAATGGATTCAGAAAGTGAAGTTTAATGGCTTTGAAAGTTAAATTTGAGTAATATGGTTTAAACTTCTTCCTTAACTGCAGAAAAGAAGTATTGATTTTTTTGCTTTCATCTTCCTAGATTATTTTGCATAGTTTTCCAGATGAAAGGATTCTGATGTTCTTTAAATGGTTAAAGTAGCCCTGCTTATTTCACTAGAAGGGTTTCATTGTTTTAGGCTTTTCCACATGTTGTAAACATGCTATTATGGCTGAGTCTCACAGGATTAATACAACATTTGTATCGCCCTCCATCATCAGAAACATTGTTTCTGTTTGTATAGCTACTTTCTTTGCTCTGGGTTTGGTGTTTTTTTGTTTTTTGTCTCCTTTTTGGTATGTCCACTTCAGTGCAGGACACCAGTTGTGCACTCAGTGCAGTGCCTGGAGGGTGACCTCAGCCCTGGAGCAGAGCGATTCCCCGCAGCTGCTAAGTGGGACACTCAGATGCTCCGTAGATCCCTGTTGGTACAAAAGCAGATGATATCGTTGCTAGAGTTTTGGATTAGAATGGAAGATTAAGTGCATCTGCTGCCTTTGAAAAGCAGAAATTAATTCTTTGAGGATGGGAGTATTATTGGTGCAACTGTAGGCCATATAAAAATGGAAAGGCAAGTCTTTCATTTTACCTTAAAAAACCATTTTAAATAGAAAGCTCTATTTCTCCCTAGCTCCCTGACTGCTAGTCTGAAGATGTGGAACCTTGAAAGTTGTTTCAAGAGCAGAATTTACTCCTTATTGCACAGCTTTTAATGATCTGCCAAAGCGTGTGTAGGGCCTCTGCTGATGATTTTAACTGCATCTTAAATGTTGTCTTCTCTTTAGTTTTCATTCTAAAAACAATCAGCAACAAATAAGTAAAACGACGTGAACAGAGCATTGTGATTTGTTGGTATCACACCCTGGTAACCACATTTCTTTTTTTCCCAGGGTGTCATTACTTTGGAGTCCCTTGGTAAAAGGGGTTACCGGGTGCCGCCTTCAGGAACGATCCAAGTGGTACGTGCACAGCGGGGCGGGGGCAGGAAACCGCTGGCAGCACGGCCTGCCTGCAGGGGGAGGAGGCTACTTACTGGAGAACAGCATGAAGCTAGCAGTGGAAAAATAAATTTCTGTTGAAACTTGTCGTATCGTAGTTATTTAAAGTATAAGAGTTTGTAGTCTGTGGGACAAAAAAGACTTCAAACATTTGAACCCATCCAGTGCTGTGAAAAGGCTTCAGATCAGCTCCTGATGGTTCAGGATAGTTGGGGACGCTTCTTCATTACCTCCTCAGTGAGGTAATTCACACATCCACATTGCTGAAATCCTTTGAAAAGAGACTTCCAGTTTAAATAGTCGGTCTTATCTAAATTCTGTAACATTTTAAAAGCATTTCTTATAATAAAATCAGAAAGGATATCCCAGCCACTGCTTAGAACCAAGGGTCTGCCTCTTTCCTTCAAGAACCCTGTCCAAAGTGGCACGTTGCTAATCTCAGGTTTAAAAGTGTGCCTCTGCACCTCCTGGAAGCACAGTGTCTCAGAAATAGCGTAGACAACAATCTGACTAGAAAAATAAAAACAGAGGGACAGATTTGCAAAATAACAATAGTCATATGCTACGGTTTCAGATCAGGTAATTACGATTATATTTTAAAAATGGGCATTTCTAGTAGCTAAAGTGTTGAACAGAAAAGCTGCCCATTTTGCATAAATGTTTCTCTCACCCAGGGATAGGGTGCAGAGAAGACAGTGACTACTTGGGCAGGTGATTTTTTTTCCAGTTTTTAATCTCTAAAGAGTATTGTGTTGAACCATCTGTCTTTTCAGACCTTATTTAACCCTAACAAAACTGTGGTGAAGATGTTTGTGGTGATCTATGACTTGAGAGAAATGCCAGCTAATCATCAAACATTCCTACGGCAAAGAACTTTCTCTGTTCCTGTGAGACGAGAAATCAAGCGGGCTGTCAGCAAAGACAGCAGCCAGCAGAGTGAAGAAAGGCTCCTACGCTACCTCATACATCTGAGGTAAGATGCTTGGGGTTAACAAGAAAAGATTAAAAAAGAAAACATCCAAGTACCTGCCAAAATTTCTCCTTTGATTCCTTTGCCAGCCGGCCTTTCTGCATCCATGATTTTAAAAAAGAAAGTGCTGTTAATTTGATATTTAAAATAGCCAGTAGAGGAAGGAAAGCTAATAAATAATTTGAATCCTGCTTGGGAGGAACAGAGATAGAATACAAAGCTCCTTCTGGACCTTTGTATAGCCTCATAAAGCTGAATTGCTTTCTTCCCCCAAGAGGTTTGGGTCTGGCTGCACCAGAGGACCCTGCCTGAGGGTACAGGCGATAGTGCCTGCGCCTGTTACACGGCAGAGGCCACGCAGAGGGTCAGTGTACAGAAGGTGGGCAGTGTGCACACAGCCTGTTCAGCAGAACAGGTCCCAACATGAGAAGCACCTGGAGTTCCTGCTGAATGTGCAGTGTTTAGTGGCAAAAAGGTAAAAGGCTGTTTTGTGATTGAGTACCACCGATATGCCTTTCACTTTATAAAATATTCACAGCATCTTCCTTCAATGATTTACAAAGCACTGCCTGAAACCAGATGCGGTGCTGCTGCTCTTTGGATGTTCTGAAGATGCAATTGGAAACAAAGCAGAAATGGTGGCTCTGCGTTGTCCTTTGGCGTTTTGCAGACTTCTGCCTGCATTATTGCACTGAGCAAACCACATAGGTGCAGACCCAGTGATCCCACTGCAGCTCTTCAAAACCTGACAACTGCTGACGTTTTACTGCTAGCAAAGTGAACAGTCAGCCTGAGCTTAACTTGTTGTTGAACTGCTTTTGTAATTTTCACTGCTTAGTGGCATTGACTTCTACCAGCAGACTTTTAAAACACAGCTTTGTCTGTGACGGTGATTCCAGACCAACGTTTCCTGTTAAATGAAAGTTGACAGTCATAAAAAATATATGTTGGTTTACTGGAGTGTGAAAATAACATCACGATTGGGATGCTGAACTGTGTGTCCAGCCTGAATTTCGGTCTGGGTTGAAATTTGTCCTTTCAGGCCACACTGACTTACTGTATCTAACTTAACTGCCTTCTAAAAACATTTATTCTGGGGTAAGTGATGAAAAAGAGCAAGTAGCCCAGGTAAAAGGCTCTATTCACTTGTATTGTTGATCTAACCAATGCGAGGAACTGGGGATGGACGTTAACTGTAGGGTTGAACGGGGTCTGGCGCACAGGCAGGAAGAGCAGCAGACTCATATCCCCTTTTAATTTCTGCTTTAATGTAGTTTGTCAGTTTGTTCTAGACAGACCCAAAGCAAACCTGCCTTCTTCTCTGCTGTCTCTTACTGCCAGTAAATCTTCCATTTTCTGCTGAGACA
Organism: Penelope pileata; assembly: GCA_013396635.1. NCBI lineage: Eukaryota > Metazoa > Chordata > Aves > Galliformes > Cracidae > Penelope > Penelope pileata. The sequence continues at coordinate 21,321 of WBMW01002437.1, read as the reverse complement.
GACGTATAGCAGTCCTGCTGCTTTTACTTTTGAAATACCTGCACAACTTAGTCCAGCTGTCAGACTTCTGATAGGGACGAAGTCATGGGATTTTTGATGTGTAATGTAAAAACCATAATTGCAAATGTTGCATAATTGCAAATTTCCATTTCTGGCTGGAAAAAACAAACAGTATTGATAACTACAGTGCTCTGCTGCTTGTCTTGGAAAGTGAATACCTGCAGTGTTTGTCAGAAGTTTCCTGTTTCAGAGCTGAACCCAAGCAGTGGCTCTTCTCTAATAATTGAAAAATTGCAGAACTTCTTGAAATATTGCAATAATTTTTGTTCATCTGCCTTGTTGCTTATTTTACAGAGCACTTCAGATTTTACAGAAGGTTTGGTTGTCGAACATGTAGCTTTCTTTGCTAAAGATCAATCCTAATTAGGAGACCTCAGAAGTTTTTTGTAGTATTTGATCATTCATATACGTTACTTTTTTAACCCTTTCCTTTTTAAAAGCAGCCAAGCTCCCTCAAACCCAGCCTGCTGAAAACTTGCATATTTACAGCTTCAGAGATTGTATAGATTGTGTTGCATTGTCTTTTCCTCTTGCAAAAGGAAAGATCTTCCTACATACATTTTCCTGGTTATCCTGCTGTATCCTGTTCCTGTGGCATACTCTGTTCTTGGTGGATTCTGATGGCCTGTTGATACACAAGGGGTTTGTGCTCATATTTGTCGTTGCTCCAGTAATGTTCGTCGCTTAGTTTCTTTCCCTCTGCCAGACTTTCTAGCTCGCCAGTTATTTGTGTTTTTAAGCCTTCCTACATCTGTATATTGGTGCTGTTCCTAGGACACCATCTGTCAGAAATCTCTGTTGCGTTTCTCGTGGTTCCCTCACACAGAGCCACGGGAACTGCCGCAGCCCTGGGGGCAGTGCTCCCCCAGGGCTGTGTGTGACTGTCTGCCCTCAACTCCAACGTACCTGCACGTGTGAAAACCAAAGGTTGCAAATCCCAGTCAGTGTGATAGAGACTTCTCAAAAAATCAAGGCAATGGAAGCAGAAACTAGAAGAATCTCCCAAACTCCGTTACTGTCTCCCACTCGTCCTCCTCTGATCTTTGTGTAATGTCACACTCAGAAAAGACAGATTAAAGGGGAACGTTATTTACTGGGCAAAGGGAATCTTCCAGGATTCTCACTACTCGAAAATAACGAGCTTGAGAAGTTGAAAAATAGACCTTGATAATTTCCTGATGGATCCACGTGTAAAATGGGAATAATTTGGGTTTACTTTGCAATGGTGCTTTGATAACGAGATCTGTCTATTCCATATGGACTGATGCAGTCAGTCATAACTTTGCTTCAAAAGATCTTTCAATAACTTTTTATTTAAAAATGAGGTATGTGCTACATGCTCACTTCACTTTTTGAGGGGCTCAGTTTGCTCCTCACCTCCTTTGCTCTCTTCCTTCATGTGCCGTCCTTCAGAATTCTCCCCTTTGGATAGGAACTTCTCTTCTCTGCCTGCCAGGTGAAGGGCTCTCACACTGACAACACCAAGCAAACAAATGATGGATGGGAGCACTTTGGGGGCCAATAGGAGCATTCTGCCAGGCCCCACTATATTGAATGCCCTGGACAGTGTATCTAGAAGAGGAGAATTTTCTTCTCTCTGGCTGTGGGGATGGCTATGGGCTGTTCTGCTCCTCTGCTGAGTGAAGCTGTGCCGCAGAATCCAGTTCTATAACCTAATGCCCCCACATGACACCACTCTGTCGTTCTCGTTCCTCTCAGAATTTGTCTGATTTTCTGCATTTATTGTAGAGATGCTACTTTCCCTTCAGTGCAGTCTGTGAGTAAATGTTATTAAAAATCTGTGCTCATGGCAGTACACATGGAAATCCAGTGCGTAGTTTCATGTGAGTGCTGTTCTCTCAGTGTTCATTTCTGTTTCTAATTCTACCACGACAGATTTTCTCCATGACTGTGACACTGATAGCGATGATCATTTCAGTTGCCATAAGAAATGTTCTTTAGGATCTCCTGCTTTGCCTGGGTGAGGAAAGGAAATTAAGGAGCTCTGCCAGATGAGGACTATAGAATACAGTTCTCTGAAATGCAAATCATGTCTATCTGTAGTTGTTACATCTCAGGGAAATTGGAACTGGCACATTTCTGGCAGGTTTGGAGGACCTGAGTGAGGCCATCTGGCTGCTGCATAAGAGAAATGAGCCCAGGAATGGCCGCTGTCTGCTTTGGTGGCTGGGCCAGTGAGTTCTGCTCTCTGAGCAGTGACTCCAGACTCTTTGTGAGCAGCTCCTTGCTCCGTCTGCCTGCAGAGATCCCTGTACCCCCACTGCTTCAGTTAGCCTTAAATTTGGGATGTGGTATGAAGCAGTAGTAAACTTCTTGTGTGTCTAGGAAAGCAGTGGAATCAGTCTGTATCACTGAAACGTGCATTTGACATGATAATGGATCTTTGATATTTGAACTTCCCCTCTTGGGTGTGTTAGGCCACCCTCTGAGTGCATTCAGGAGTTGTTACACAGAGCGCTTTTCGCTTTCCCGATGGCTGAGGGTGTGTGTGATCACAGCCTGAGCTTCACATAGCCATGCCATGTTCAGAGCTATGTACTGCATTTAATTCAGTAGTATCTAAAACTGAATCTTTTTGTTTGATTTTTACATAATAGATGTGTTCATGTCTTTTCAGGTTCCAGAGTTCTAAATCTGGAAAGATCTACCTCCACCGAGACGTAAGGCTCCTGTTCTCTCGGAAGTCCATGGAAGTTGACAGCGGCGCTGCATACGAACTCAAATCTTACACTGAGTCTCCAACAAATCCTCAGTTTTCACCAAGATGTTAGCAGACGATGGCAAACTAAAGCATTCATTTTACTGTTGATTTATCCTTACAAGGGAAGATTGGTAAAGCTGACAGTATAAAATTAAATCTATAAAGGAATGAAAATAGCGCTCGAGAGAGAGAAGGTTCTTGTGTGATCCTGGACCAGCTTTGTCTAAGGTTTCTGGAATGAGCTTTGTGTATTCCACGTAGACTGGAAACATACTTCTAATCTTTTTGTACTGTTTAAAACCACTTCATTGGATGTGTTGCAATAGCAATCTCCCAAGTTAGTTTAGTGTTTACACTTTTTATTTTATTTTTCAGTTATTTAATATTTAATGTTTCATTTAATACTCAAGTGATGTTTGTCTTTAGTGTTCTAATGTAGCATAAATCCTATGTAAAATCATACTATGTATTTTTGGCATTAATATTGAAATCTGAAATATATACAGATGTCTTTAATCTGTGTGACGTTTTAAGTGATATTCATTTAAGTTATTGAAAATGGGGACAACAGCTGAAGTTCCGTAACATTTCATACTATGCAAGCATTTAGCTTTCTTTTCTCTCTCCAACGGTACCCTTCTTCCTTTTTCCTCACATACAGATTCAATAACACCTGTGACCATAGTGGGGAATGCTTGTTTACCTGTGCATTCAGATCATTGATTCATGTTTAGCTCCCTCCTTTTCTTTCTTTCCCAAAGGGCCACCTTGATTTTGCTTTCTGTTAGCGTTTCATACAGTTCCCACCTCCCATCTTTGATTTCTCAGACTGTGCTAAAGGATGTACTGTGCAAACAAATAAGCATTTATATCTTAACTATATGCAAAAGCTATGGAACATGTACTTTGTTTTATTTTTAGATAAGGAGGATCTTCATGTAATCCGAAGTATTTTTAATAGGTCGATTCCGTGTAGGCCACTAGGTGGCTATATGAAGTTTTACTAGAGATGCTACGTTGGGCATAGAAATGCTTTCCAATACGTGTATTCCTACAACAAATCACAGTCAGATAAACAGTTTATGCTAAGTGTTAAACTGTGTAACTGAGAGAAATAAAGCTAGAAGCATTTGATTATATTTGAAGTATATATTTAATAATGAAAACGAAGCTTTATGATGCTTGCCAAAGACCTCGGAGTTTCTCTGCGGTGTTTCTTGGATATTGTTTTTCTTTACAGCGCTGTGTTTTTTCATAGTGTCAGTAACATGAAGGTGACCTTCACATGTGGGAGTGTAACATCCTTATCTGATGAAGACTGGAGAACGAATGAACGTGCGTGTTGTGCATTCAACACTGCTCCTAGCCCAGCGGAGAAGTCAGTGCATCACGAAATGTCCAGGAAGTCTGCCAGGGCCAGGAAGGGAGACCAGACTTTCCAGATGATACTTATCAACTCTCTTGTGTATTCAAGCGACTGTTGCTACAGAAGGGCAAAACCCGAATATTACTGAACCCGTTTCCAACTTCGGCAGTGTTTTTCCCCTCTGTTACACTGGGTTTTCAAAGGTTAGCATTTGTTTTACAGAGAACTTGGGAAAAATTGTTCAAGGAAATGGTGTGCAGGTTATAGTTGTGTGTCCTGTAACACTGAAGACGGTGTCTTTTGGTAGCAGAAGAGTCACAGACAACAGCGGTTGTACTGCATCCATAACTAGGATCTAGCCTAGGGTAACGCTGCGTCCTAGTTCCTGTATCTACTGCTCAGTCACAAGCACCCAGCATGTATCCTCGACGTACTTGTCTGTGGCATGGTGCACATCTGCTTGCATACTTGGTGAAACAAGGGATGAGAAAAGGATGCCCTCTTAATGAAAAGTCATGATTCACCTTTAGTGGATTAACCTTGTATTTTGCACTGACAATATGCAATGTTTGTATGTCTGTATCTTTAAATGACTCCTTCAATCCATCATTTTCCCTCTTCAGAGTAATATATTTATTTGTCTTGAAAAGCAAAGAAGTGTGGATTTTGGGTATATGGTCACTACACGTCCTGTCCAGGCAATGAATTTGTACTGACTTGAAGAGTCACACCATACGCAGTCCCTGTGTGGATGCCAAGCAGAATGGAAGTGACCTCAGGTTATCCACGTGCAGCTTTAAGTCATTTTCCATTCACAGCTGCGTTGCACATTGCATTAGAGACACACGTGGATAAATGTTCAATGCTTGCAAAACATGAACTCAATTCCACATGACTTTCTATGCATCAGCTAAGAAATGAGACGAGACTGAGAGGTCATTTGCTTCTGTTTACTCCTCAGTCAGCTCAGCCTTATACAATTGTTATTGACAAACGTTTCTGCGGGGCCTGAGGGCCTCCACTGATGGAGGCTCCAGACACTGCCCAGCGCTGAACTCCACTTACTGTGAGAGCATTTTGTGCGGCCCTCCTACACCGTGCTGATGAAGTCAGGTACTGCTTGTGTCCTTTTCACAATAAGCAAAGAAAACAATCTAGTTCCCATACGTTCTTTCTCAGTTTTATGTTCTAGATCTAAAACAACCCCAGATTCAGCCAGCTCTGCTTCACATCTCATTTTCTGTCTCTCTCATCATTCTGGCTCTGTGCATCTCCTTTGAGATGCTTCCAGCCAGCCAAGCAGGGCCTTTCTGTGCCAGTTGCTGTGGCAGGAAGGGTAGCTGTGCCTCCTGGCTGAAGCTCCCCTTCATACCCCCCGTGACAGTGCGTGGTTTTTAGTAGCAGATGATGCCAACTTGCATTTATCTTGCTACCCAGCATGCTGTCAGCAGCCTGGCTGTACACCCTGGCTGTACAGCTGCACTGGGCTGCCCTTGCTGCTGCTTCAGTTGAGAACAACGGCCAGACACTGTTGGTCTTGTGGAACTCTGACCGTTTCTTGCACGTTCCTGTACAGTGACCACTGGAGGCTGCCCCAGGCGCTGCTCTGAGCCCTCAGGGGTAGTTCCTCACCCAGGCTGAAAATACTGACCAGAAAAGGAACGGAAAATGTTGGATGCAGTACCCTACGCAGTGCCCTGTCCCAGCCAGAGCCCCCCCAGCTGCTGCCTGTCCCCCCCCTCACGGCCCCGAGCCCAGGGCCGAGCCCTGTGGTGCCCCGGGGCTCTGCTCAGGGACGGGCAGCAGCTGGCAGTGCCCCCCCGTCCTCCCGAGCTGCTTCTGCCGCCTCCCCTCACAGCCATGGCCGGGGCTGGGCGCGCTGCTCGCTTCTACCGAGGCCACCGAGGAGCCGTTCCGAGGTTCCACCCACCGCACGCCCCCTCTCACGGAGCGCTTTCCCAGCTCCCTACAGGCCTATTTCGGGGCGCTGCTGAGTTCCCCACACTGCGGTTCCCTCGAGACTGATTTCATCAGAGGTTTCACATAACGGCCGCGCCCCGCCCGGGGCTCTCGGTCACTCAGCCCGGGCGCAGCGCTGCCGCTCCAAGCACAGATCCCAACGAGACCCCCACACACCGCCTCCTCCGCCGGGCTCGGGCGGCCACGTGACGTCACGGGGCGGGGCCGGCGCCGGAAGTTCCCCTGCGCGGCGCTGAGCGCGTGGCCGCGCCGCCTGGAGCCGCGCTCGGAGGAAGTGTGGTCCCGCCGGCGCGCCGTCCTGCGCCCGCCGCCATCTTGTGCGGAGCGGAGTAGCGCTGCGCTGCGCGGAGGAGCGCGTCCGCCTCGCCCCCGCCCGCCGTGCTGCGCCGCGGCGCCATGTCTGCCGAGAGCCCCGAGCCCGCCTCGGCCGAGGAGCAGAAGGTGAGAGGCGGCGGCCGCGCCGGGAGGAGAACGGGGTCCGCGGCGCTCCCCGGCCTCCATCCGCGCGCTGAGGCGGAGCGGAGCGCTGGGCCCGCAGCCCTCGGGCAGCACCGCGGGGAAGAGCGGCGCCGCGGGGGCACCTCCACG
>WBMW01002437.1:0-14572 GCA_013396635.1 Penelope pileata | reverse complement strand
GGAGCGGATCGGCGCCGCTCCGAGGGTAGGGCTGCCCCGTGCCGGCTGCCCCGAGTCGTTGCTCGGTGATTCACCGCCTGCAGCACGCGCGGCTCTGGGCGCGAGGAGGGCGGCTCTGGGCGCTGGGGCGGAGCGGTGCCCTCCGCAGAGGCGCAGGGATCGGCCCCGACCTCTGCTCTGTGTCCGTGCTGCCGGGCTCGGGGGAAACTCCGACAAAGCGCTGCCTCTCCGCGCAGCGCAGGCGGTAACCGCGGGCCCGGGAATTCCCCCGGAGCGGCTCCGAAGCGGAGCGGCTCTGGAACCGCATTGTGCGGCAGCAGTGCAGCGTGCTCCGGGGCAGCCGGGCCCAGGGCTGGCGTTCCCAGCTGAACAGAGTCTGGGTCTGAGCCCTCGGAACGTGCTGCGCTGAGCGGGTGCCCGAGGTGTGGGCAGCGCTGCGCTGCTCCTCCAGTTGTAACCTGGCCGGGGGTCCAGGACAAATGAAAGGAACTTTGTATTCTCTGAGCTTATGGCCCCTGCTATCAGGGCTACAGACTTGTCTTACAGCACTCTGGTGTTCAGCTCCCTTAAAACGTTTGTGTGGGGAAGCTGGGTTACAGAGGGGCTCAGCTAGCCGGGGCTCTGCAGTGCTTGCCCGGGGCTGTGCTTGGGGGGATTAAGCCCCCCTAGGAGGATCAGGCAGCAGCTCAGGGCGTCTCCAGCCCAGCGCAGTGATGCAGCTTGCATGTGTGCTCAGCGAAGGGTGTTCGGCAGCAGTGATGTCAGCTGAAAACTTTCCATGAGAGCAGCGTTTCCTGTTCTCTGTGTGAAAACTCGGGATAGGGGCAGGAGGAAGTTCAGCAACAAAGGAACCTTCAGATGCTGTGAACGTGTGCTTGGGTCATTGCTGCTGCTTTTGCCGTAGGAGTCCACGTGTTTCAGGAAGCTCTTAGTGGTGGTACCTCCTGTTTTGGAGCCGGCCTTTCCCCATCAGCTGGCTCTAGGGTTGTGTTGTTGACATGTTTTTCCCATTTTCTACTTTATATTCTTGTTTGATGCCTTCTGCTAAACAGGATGAGCTTTTCAGGACGTGGATTGAAAAGGATTCTTAGCAGTGCAGCTCAGCTGTCCAACAGAGAGCAAACCTCTTGGGTTTTGTACCTCCAAAAAGATTAAAAGCAAAAGCCATCTTTAAATGCATTAGGTAACCACTGGCTGCTGGTACCTCATTGTATAAAGTGAGCAGGCTTCATTAGCTGTGCAGAAATTCCTGTAGAGAACTAAAATTATAACCTGTGTGGTTGTCACTGGGAAGAAGTGCGTGGTATATCTTGATTTCTCTCCATCAGTTGTCAGTCATTTGGTTGCTGCTTCTGTAACAGCTCAAGGGAAAATACTGCTCATGTACTGCTGGCCTTACTGCTTTGGGTTAAAGCCTTTGTGTCCAAATGACACATCTCCAAGAGCACGCAGTGCCATCTAGTCCATAGAAGAGTATAAGGTCAGGACAAGCAGGCAGTGATCTTCCACAGAAAGCTATCCCAGGTCTCCTCCATCCATGGTACAAAAGCCTTCTGAGCTGCAGACAAACACATCCAGTGGCATTCTGACTTCATCTAAATTGCTGGCATCCTTTGGCAAGGAGCTCTGTTGCTTGACGGCGTGTTATTTGCAGAACTGTTCTCCTGAGTATTTTGGAACCTGCTGTCAGCTGGTTTTGTTTGATGCCCCAAGTCTTTGCATTGACGTTCTTTAATTTCTGTTACGTAGTTTTTGGGGTCTTTGTTCTTGGTCATCAAGAGTATGTAAATGCAGTCTGTCCTTGTTAGCTGTGTTGGTGCACAATGCAGTGTTGGGTGTTTTGGTCGCCCGCTGTGCGATGATTTGTCAACCCTGTGAGCTTGCATCAATGTCTCCTTTGATGCACCGTGAATGCATATTTATGTAAGCTCTTTATTGTTGGCTTTCTGTTATTAAAAAACAGCTCCTTTGGTTGGTATTGGCAAAACATGCCCCCTCGAATGCCTTGTGTGTTGGCTCAACAGTGAGTGCCAGTGATTCAGCATTCGAGGCTGACAGTGTTTAGTTGAAAGGACAGCTTTTGAGAAGGTCCAGAGTCGGTGTTGGCGTGATTAAAAAAGAAAAATACCACCACCAACAACAAGAAGAATGTGTGTCATACACACATGGAAACTGGGATCTTGACTAGCGTGGTGTTGGATAGGGAGAAGTAATGCAGCTCTGTGTTGTGTCAGGGAAGGTGCTTGTTTGTTTATGTGTTTTGCATTGTATTGCCTGGCTGTGTTTTCACCCAACTAAAAAGCATTGGTTCCAGTCCTGGTAGAAGTTTCTCTGAAGCTGCCCTAAGAATTTCTTTCCTTTCTTGGTAGCAGCATTAATTCAGATTCTCTCTATATTGTGGGAAGCTGTCGTTGAGAGGGTCTAAGAGCAACAGAGCAACTAGATAGGGTGTTGTATTTCAAGTCAGTTACAAGCTTTGCTTCCAGGGTTTCTTACCGGGAGGATGTTGGCTTCTGCAGAGCTCAGAGCTTTTGCAGGAGGTGCTGGGGAGCGCTGGCAGTCGGGGCAGGCTGCTGCAGTGGCTCCAGCTCCCAGCAGCTCTGGCTGAAGTGGCTCCCGGCTGCTCCTGGCCCTCTGTCCTCCCTACTGCTGTGCTGACACACCTGCTCCTGCAGCTGCCTGGTGATCCTGAGGGGGAAGCTGACCCAAATATAATGCGGCCTGACAAGGAGGAAAAAAAAATTGGTAGATGGTTATTTTTCCCATGGCTTGGTTCCTGTAACCCATTCCTGTGGAATACATGCAGTCATGCTGACCGGTGCAATGCACAGGGTGAAGGCATGGGTGGAAAGGAATCTGAAGGGGCTGCCTCAGCAGCTCTGGGTGCATGTGAAGCCTTGGTCACGGATGGGTATGAGGCCCTCCTGGTTTCAGTGGCAATTCTTTCCTGACTAGAAGTCTTTCTGTGACTTTAAATGATAATTACTGATCAAGAACCACAGCAGTCAGCACAATCAATATAATTTTTCCCTGAACTCACCATGGTTTGCATGCAGAAGACAATCATGGCCAGATGCTGGAAGGCAATGAAATAAGGATTTTGAATGGAAGATTTTTAGAAATGATTGAGGACAAAGAATTGTGCTGCTTACATACATCAAATTCCTGCGTGAACCACAGCAGGTGACTGTGGAGGTCAGTGCTGAAGGACTGGATGTACAGACTACAATTTTTGCCATATGGATGTCTTCATATCATTGCTTTGAGCATCTATATTTCACAGTATCCTCATAAAGGTGCATATTTAAGCAAAAGCATTGTGTTCAGTTAACTGTCTGACATACTGTGTCAGCCTCCCATAGCAGGGCAGCAGACCTACAGTAGTGTTTGGTGTTGGTATGGCAGAGGGCATGTTTTTGGGACTTGTGCTATTTCACAATGAGTATCAATGTATTACAGCTGCAGCAGAGTCATAAAAACCACAGTGCAGTGGGAGTGCCACTGCTGATCTGTGCAGCTTCATGATGAATCAAAAAGTCCTGCGGTTCTTACCCACCTTTCAGCATTTGTCCCTGGTAGAACCCTTGTTTTGACCAAAGAAAGGTTTTGTTTTATTTGTTTGGGGGATTTTTGGTCAAAACTGAGTAACAGTTTGCTTTCAGTAAAGGCTAATTTTCTGTGTTTTTTTTTTGTGAAAGGGAAATGCGTTGATTAGATTCAAATACATGTCCAGAAATCTGTGTGTTGGTGAATTACCCACAAAAGTGTTCTACATAAATAATTTATTGTAATATTTCAAGTCTTGCTAATTTTGTTTCAGGAAATGGAAGATAAGGTGATCAGCCCAGAAAAAGCTGAAGAAGCAAAATTGAAAGCAAGATATCCTCATCTGGGCCAGAAGCCAGGAGGCTCAGACTTCTTGAGGAAGAGGCTTCAGAAAGGAGTAAGTTCTTTATTGTCCACAGGATATGGACAAGAAACTTCAAAATTCCTGTGTCTGTGATTCTTTGCATGAGTAAAAACGCTTCAAGTTTATCCATGAAAGGACAAGGGAGAGAAACTGATTTCCTCAAAACAGATGCCAAACTGACAGGATAGTTGCTTACAACATCAGTGGCTCAACTACAATTTTAAGAATTAAACTTAGAAGCTGTCTCTGTGGCAGCAACAGTCTTCCCCTAAGAACAGCACAGTAAGCACTAAGAGTCAGGATCTCATCCCTGTTTTATGCTGATCTGATCTTACCCGTTCTTGTGTTGCCAAGATGTATGGCCACTCTTAATCTTAACATGTGAAGGCGTAGTGTTTGCAGCCACCATCTGACATCGGTGGTTGAGGATGGTAGTGTCAATACTCAGAATGACACAGTCAAGAAGTAACGATAAAAGAGCAGAGTGAATTGGTGTGTAAATATTGTTCCACATTTGATCAGTGTCTCTTATTTTCTTAGTTACATAACTGGTTTTTTTAGCTTAATTATTCATAGAGTGATGATGTAATGCTTTTCAGGCATGTTAAAATTCTGTTCTTGGAATAACCCTGGTCTGTCATTACTTTTGAAGGTGCTCTCATTGCTGTCACACTGTTGGTTACTCTCGTCTAGGCCTATTGAGTGCACACAATGATTCCAAGTATAAATCCTTCGCAAACCAGCTGCTGGAGTTCAGTGCTGATCTAATTCTGTGCTGTCTGGTAACATCTCCGGGGAATGGTTGCTGCTGGCAGGTTTTTGGGATGAGCTTTCTCTCACAAGGTAGTACGTATGCAGCATAGGTAATGGCTGCTGGGAATGGGCAGGCGGTAGATTAGGGGATGATTTCTGTGGTCAAAGGTGACCTAAACAAGGCTAGAGTGGGTCTGGGGTCTGTGTAGACACTCCAGAGGCAAGGTAAGTGTGTGTTGTGCTGATTATTCAGGGCGACAGACCAGCATCCCATCCAGAAGGGTTGGCCACAGAGCGATTATTTTGACTGCTGGCACTCAGTGCAAATGTGATGGAAAAAACAAGACAATCTCTGCAAGATCGTAGTCTTGGTTATAGCAGTACTTCATGCAAAGCTCCTTACAGCCCATAGTTCTAAATCTTGAGTATAGGGAGGCCAGTGGGCATTTCAATTGCCTCAGCATTTGGGAGTCTGCTGATATGATGAAAGATGGCCTAAGGTTTTGGTTCTGGTGCTTAATCTGCCTCCTTCAGTGCTCCATTCCTGATGTGGTGTTAATACCTTTCTTCCATGTTTTATTTTTTATTATTTTTTAGTGTGCTCAGTGTCTTACATGAGGAAACGTCTTTATTGGTGTAGACCCCTGGTGTACTACGTGGGTTGCTGAAGTTTAAAACAGAGTGAGGATAGCGAGTGTGCTTTCAAATGGCTTTTGTGACATGAAGATACCCAGATAAATGCAAAATCAGTTTGAAAAAGATGATAAAATACAGGCCAACTGTGAAAAGCTGGAGTGAAGAGGAGAACACAGGAGTACCTTAAAGAAAGAAATGGGCTGAAATTCTAATATGTGAAAGATGGAGGAGTTGTGTTTCTTTTCTGGATATTCTTCTAAATGTACATAGCTAACTGTAGCCCAGATTTTCTTTCATTTGGCAACTAGGACACGCTCTGGCTCTTGCTGTTTGCTGTCCAGAAATGTTCTGCATTGGGTGCGCACGCCATTATGAGCACACTTTCTCCAGTGTAATAGTAAGAATGAATGCCATGCTCCTGCAGAGGGGTTCTGCTTGGAACGATTGTGTAAGCAGATCTAGGTATCTGTTAACAGCAGTTAACGCCTCTAAAGGTAGAGCAATTCTGTTGTTGCCTAGTTCCTGTTTAAAAGTTTCTTTGGGTTTCTTCAGTCTTGCAAATAGGAAAGCTTGTTTCCAAATCGGGTTACATTGTAACTGAAGCCCAGTCTGCAGATACACCAGGTGGTCTGGCCCTGTAAACAAGGGTTACACTGTCAAAAGGGCTGAGTTGTGGAAAGGCTTGCTGATAAAGTATGCGGTTCAGGTGTGCTGATTGCATGGGGAAAAACAGATTTGGTGACTTTAAAGTTCTAGCAGACTCTAACAGGGAACATTTAAGGCCATCCTCAGGAGGTCTTGCATTAAAAAACCTGCCTCCCTCTGTTAGGTATGGACACTTTAAGTTGGGTGTTCAGGTGACTTCTGTTCATCAACTGCTGCTACTGAATGTGTTGCAGTTAGTGCTAATTACAAATAAAGAGTGTAGTAGCAGTGCTGCCTGAAGTGCATAAACATGGCAGGTCACAGTGGCTTTTGCTCAACTGGCTTTGAGGAATAAGTCCATATAAAGCTGAATAGGAGTGTTCTTTCACAGGTGATTGTGCATTGTAAGCAACAGTTGCTAGAGTAAATCTTTCTCCTGGACCTAGTTTTTGGCCTCATTTGACAGCCTGTGCAATTCATGGGCTCGTTAATGAGAGACCTCATGGTAAGATGTAAACAAAATACAGCTGTTCCCCAAAGTGTGTCATTGAGCAGTTAGTGGTGCAGGCCTTGGGTGAAGTTCCATATCTCGTCTTAGTGCAACACAGATAAATTGGAGCAGTCACTTGGCTTCAACATTTGTAGATAATTTAATATTTTGAGAAATCTGACAACGAAGACCGTTAAAGGTAATGCTATTAAAAATTTGCTGAAATACTGAGGAACACTGTTTTACACATTCAAATCTAATTACTCATACTTGTGTTCTGAAGAAGCCTGGAGCCTAGGATAAGAATTTCCTTAGCAGTGCTTTTTAGAAGGATTGCATGCTAGATATGGCTTAGCTAAATAATTGGTTTGGGAGCTTCAAGGATTATTGTTTTGCTGTTTTAATGTATGCAGGAAAAGGATTTTCTTGTTAGCATGCAGTTTTGTGGTTCTTTGATCTTCTCGTGTGATAAAGCAGACTCTGTTCCCAGCCTTACCTCATGTTGTTTGGTGATTCTGTCCAGCAGAACTCGTTCACTGCAACATAATTTACAATCCCCAGGTTTCACTTGCGGCAGAGCAAGGCCCTTTGAAAGCCAGGATTAAAATAGCGCTCACGTGTGTGTGTGCAGTTAAGGCTCTGCATATACCACCAAACTCACACCCTAACTATTGCTTGGAGTTTAGCTGTGTTCTTCATAGTCTTGGTAAGATTTTTGTGAATTGACGTAGAGCTGCCTTTCTAAATGAGAAGACTCGATAACTATAATTAAGTTCTAGTGAATCTGTATAACCACAAAATTCGGTGTATGCATCTGATAAGATTTCAGGCTTTTAATTGTATATGTGTTTTGTCTTCTAGCAAAAATACTTTGATTCTGGTGATTACAACATGGCTAAAGCGAAGATGAAGAATAAGCAACTGCCCACTGCAGCTCCTGACAAGACAGAAGTCACTGGTGACCATATTCCCACTCCACAGGATCTCCCGCAGCGGAAACCGTCTCTTGTCGCTAGCAAGCTGGCTGGCTGACGAGAGCAGCTGAACTGCATGATTATTCTCATTCCTGTTATTTCTCCTTAATAGTTATTTCTCACCCTCACATCCCCTTTTTTCTTTCTTACACTAAGTCATGAGACTGACAGCTTTGCAGGTAGCGGTAGCATGTGCTGCTATTGTAAGGGAGTACTGTTAAGAGTAAAACGTGTAGTATTTGGACTAGTTAAGAACAATGCACTGATTAAAAGGACAAGTTTGGTTAGAGCAATGTAATCTACTTGAAAATGTACATATTGCCCATTTCCTAGTGTAGGACTGGTTCCAGCAAGTGACATCGCAAGTTTTACAACTTTTAATGTTTCTGCTTTTGTTATTTCACCTTAATTACAGCATATTTGTATTTAATATAACCTCCAGTTGTGTTGGGTTTTTCTTCTGTGTTTGGATTTGTTGTCTAAAATAGAGGTTTAGACCACAAGTTGCTAGATGGTAAAGCATGTATAAAAACAAAGACAGGGCTCTGATTGAATTTTGTTTCTGCTCTTGAACTTGAACGGCCTTAAACCTGTTTCAGCTTTAACAATAGAGTTTTTACTTGGGCAATATTTGCCCATTCTGGTGTAACTCTTGTGAATCTAGTGCTTATTGACAACTGCCTGTTGAAGCTGGTATTCTTTTCAGCTCCGTAGCTTAGGACACACTTTTGTTGAAGATGTGAATGAAGTGTGCATGTGCATAGACTGTTGAATTCACTCTTGTGCCATTTTTGTAAATACAATAGTTTTGCACAACCTTTTGCAAATGTCTATTAATTTTACATTTTAAAAAGCAGATAATGTGCCAATCAAAGCACAAGTGATTCTGTATCTTTCCAAGTCTTGGCCTGAAACTAAGAGCCCAGAATCTTGCTACTGAAAGTAAAAATTGCATACCTGAAATTTGTGAAACACGTATCCTTACACTTGACTCAGCCTTATGCTTTTGCAGTTGTACATTTTGTTTCGCAACAATGTCCAGCGTTCACATAGAAATCTGAAGTTTGTACCTATAGTTAAAGGCAGGTACCCTTTCTGTTCAGTGGCTCTTCAAGCTTTTAAGGGTAAAATGCTCAGTGGGATAACATGGAAAATAGCTAAATGCACTGCTGTAGAGATTTTTCCCTTGTGGCAAACTCCAAATCTAGGCTTGCTAAGGTTTCACATGCAGTTGTCTTTGGACTATTTTAGACTTCTGGAAGTGAAAGGGTATAATTTCTTTTTCTCTAACTCCTGAAGTAGTAACAGTAGTAAATGAACCCCTTTTTTCCTGTTACACAGCAGTCCCTCATTGGCTTTGGGAAACAATAAGAACTGGAACTGGTGTTTATATAGTGACCTATTGAGAAATTGTCAATTTTTCATTGCTAGAAAATAGGAACAAACTTCAGCTCATCTGTATGACGCAGGTCATGAATACTGGATTGCCGAAATGCACAGCTGAGGTTAGATAGGTGACCTGATGCATCTAAGAGCATGACTTGTTCAATGAAATCAGGTATATTAAAATGCAGTGTGATCCATAATGTAATTGATTTTAATCCAGGCAGTCATGGCCTGGATGTTGTTTGGGAGTGTAAGAAACCCGTTAAAAATATCAGCTTACTGAATACTTTTTTCTTAAAAAGAAACAGTTCTGCTAAAAACCAAGTACTAATGCAGGTATTGTAAGGGAAACCACTCTTGGAGGTGCATGTTTTCAGAAAGGTGTGCTTTGTGTTGGTATATTCAGAAAGGTCTCACAGGATAAATGACGCTAGTCAAAAAGAAGGTGCCCTGCTTTCTGCAATGCTCTCTTCCAATAAGGAAGATCATAAGGAAATGATCAAGACAAGGTGAATAATCTCCGTTTGGTCCTGCTTTGATTAGAATGGGAGCAAAGTGTATCAGTGTCTGTGTATCGTATCCTCTTCAGTTCAGAGGAGTCATTCCAGAGAATTTTTGAAATTGCTAACTCAACTCTTCTCAAGTCTTTGTGGCCCTTTTCTTGTAATTAAGGGCAAGCTTGAGAAAGCCCTTTTATCCCTTTTCTTCTACTAACATTATAAAGAACTTGTGATTTCTCACAGAACAGGTTGAAGAAATGGACTGATGAGGTTTCTGTAAGCAAGGAGTTAGGCTGGAAGAATGACAAGGAAAGTGGGTATGCTGAAGCAAACTGCTTTCTGTAGATGTCTGTCCTAATGTGAAAATCCTTCTTTATTTTTTTATGTATAAATGGAAATTGAAACTGAATGATAGGACTGGGCCTGAAACAAATTTTGAACGGTTGAAGCTGACTTGCTTTGTATTGTCTGGTTCCATTATTCTGTAGCTCACATAAGGTGAGTTTTCTTTATGCTTGGGAAGGTTTAAAAAAAAAAAAGCCATTTCAACAGTCTTCTCACTTAGCTACAAACAGCTTGTCCTGCTGGTTGGATAACACAAGCTCTTTTGATGCTCACTCAGTGACTTGCAGTTCTTAAGGTTACTACAAATTCAGCTTCAAATATGTTACCCATGTGTATATTAGAAGTACTGTAACGCTGGCTGGGTGGGTGACTGGTTGTGAGCCTCTACATCTGACAGACCTCAGCAGCAGGCACAGCTCTTTTGATGCTAAACACTGTTCCAAACTTGGCAAGTCCAATAATCACTTAACAGTAAAGCAAACGTGACTGCAAATCGATGCTTACTTTCAGCTTACTCCAGCAAGATAACTCAGCTATCCAAACTTCTGTACATAATGTATTATATGAGTTTTACCATTTGATAATGACCTTTTTCAAAGAAAACCTGCCCACGCTGTAGACTGGCAGTCCCTTTCATATCTTGCCTTTAAAGATAGACAGTGTTTAGTTATTAGACTAGTACTCATCTAGGCTTATAATAGCAGATAGCACCAACATTTTATTCAAGATAGTTAAAAGTGAATTAATTCCAACTTCACAGATATGTCCCCAAATTTGTAGCACCAAAGGCTTCCCTCTCATTGTTCTTGATGTAGTAGGACAGTGTTTGTGTAAAAGCCACAGGAGTACATTTTGTTGGACATATTTACACCCAGTCAAGATGTTAAGGTGATAAAAATGTCAATTGTTCTTTACTAACTTACACATTGTATAGTATACAGAATAAATTGATCTACTTAGTTTTTATTGCAATGTGGAGATTTGTCTCGTCTTTACTGTGGTTTCCTAAACGATCCTGCATACTCCCCTCTCCTCTATGGAAAGTTTCTAAAACCTAAATCTTGCTACTCTGTATCATTAAAAAAATGACCGGGCTTTGGTTTCTAGTATGTTAGACTACAGAATTACTTTAATGTAATCACATTTATATATATTTCAGTGCTTATTTTTCTAATAAGGCAATTAAAGCTTATTGTTTGAAAACTCCGGAACAGATGATTGTTTTGGTCCCTTACACCGAGTGAAGGGGATTTCTGGGAGCTAACCTGGCACACAGAGGTTTGTATTGCTACAGACTGCAGTAACCTGAACTTGGCACCACTTCCAAGAAATCAAGATACTGGAAAAAATCCAACTAATTTTATATTCAGACTGTGACTTAAGTACTTGTCTTTGTGCAGTTTCAAGATCCACGTGGTGTATTTACACAATTAGCACAGTAAGCAAGGTCATAGTAACACCCTGTGTACTCTGCATCTCTGACAAACGGAGGAGTCCAATTGGAGTGGCGGCATCCACGTACTGCGCCAAGGCAATGCAAAGGCAGCAGTGACACAGGCGTTGGTGTCCTGATACTGACGGGGAGTGGCATCAATCGTCAGGCAAAGACAAACCATGTCAGTGCAGGTTGATGCCCACATCTCATTAAAGCTGAGGCAAGTAAGTTGCACAAACCTGCCCTCGGCAGAGCTTGGCGTTCAGTCGCTGTGCTCACAGGTGACCACATCCATGAGGAGGGAGGTGAAATTGCACTGACTTGTTGGGTT
This sequence comes from Penelope pileata, assembly GCA_013396635.1. Classification (NCBI taxonomy): domain Eukaryota; kingdom Metazoa; phylum Chordata; class Aves; order Galliformes; family Cracidae; genus Penelope; species Penelope pileata. The sequence continues at coordinate 3,167 of WBMW01002437.1, read as the reverse complement.
GGTGGCTGGGAGTTCTCTGGTTGGAGAGAACAGACCGAGGGATCATGGGGAGCATGTGAGCAGGATGAACGCGCTTTAACTAAAAGTGAAGTTGGATTGCATATGTGGTTTGATAGTTCCTCCTTTAGTGCCAGTGAGACACCCTTTTTAGGTTCAAGTCTTTGCAGTGATCTTTCAGACTGGCGTTTTTGTCAGTTTTTGACATCCATATATCCAGAGTAACATAATTTCTGAAAAATTCTGTCAATGTTCATAGTATTTATTCCCACAAAGTATTTCTTCAGAAAACGATTCTGGTGTACTAACAGAGATGCAGGCAGGCTTGACTTCAGCAGATGTGCATGAAAAAGCTTTAGAGGAAGATGACTGAACTGTCCCTGTGTTTCTCAAGCAGTGCATCTTGCTGTGAAGATGCTGCTTGGAACACGTTCATGGCAAGTATTTGTTTACTTACAGATGTGAAAAATGACAAAGCCTTCACCAATTTCAGACATATTTGACTGCTTTAAAATTGGGAGTAGTACTTCTTTTCTGATTTTGTCTAACAGATTTCAGTTGGGTTTAGTTTTTTTCTACGACAGTTTTGTAGCTTACAATGGAAGAGGTATGCTGGGATAAAGCATCACCTTCCCTAGACAATGTTACGGAATAGCCATTGTTGACATTCCTGGTACAACAGGCTGTGTAGGGGTTTCTTCCTCAAATCTATATTGAGGAAACATCTGTAGGAGTCTTCCTTGAGAAATAGGGTTAACACTTCGAAATGTGCAGTGCTTTCTAGGAGTTGACTTATATGCCTAAAATTACAGGAATGCTTAAAAAGCCAAAATCGGAACTGAACTTAGGAACTTCAGATCTGTTTTCAGGTGGTGGTTTTAAGCCTCTGAAAGAATTTTTGCAAATTGTTGAAAACACCAATGAGAGTTCCAGAGACTACAGGAGTCTTCCTAGGAAGTAGGATTAGGCAAGATAACCAAGGCAAGCTTTCTGCATGGGAATTTAATCATGTAAGTTAAGAATTTATTGTGCCATCTGAAACTTTTCTGGAAGCCCAAAAAAACATAGAAATAAGCCTCAAGTGTTACCAGAATAATGCATGCGTGCCTGGTACATGGTTTTCTGTCTTTCTATGCATTTCTTACGTTTCAGAGCTGAAGCCAACTGTTTGTTTTCTATGGCTAGAAGTTACAGGAATTATGAAGTGTGACAAAATGAAAGGGCAGGAGGAGGATTTTAGCCTGTTAATTCATGTTAGCTTTGTCCATCTTTCCAGTGAAAGATGCTTGGAGTTACACTGATGGTCGGTGTTGAGTATACAAGTGCTTTTCTGAAGGAGTGGATAGGTCCATCCACCATGCTACATAAATCATTTCATGTTTCTTGCATTGCTGCTATGTCCTTCTAATGACTTCTCATTTTTGTTTGGCCAACAGAGAATCTGCTCCTTCCATAGGGCACAACACGACAACAGCCAAGTAGGAAGGCCTAAAAGATATGAGGCATTTAAAATCTTATCAGAAAACATACGATGCAGGAGATGCTTCTGAAAGTAATAATGAAGCAGTCAGTCTAGCTACAGAACAAACAGGTTGTTTCTTGCCAACTTTAAGTGCCCCCAATTCCTGTCCTTAATGACTGATTTGAAATCCTGGTTTACGCAAATTGTGTCAAATCATAGCAGATTTTGGACTCATACCTATTTTTTGCTGGTGCTTATAATTACATTTGGCTCCTGAGCTCCAGCTGAGAATGGCTGATACCGTAACCACAGGCCAAGCCAGCTCCTGAAATGAGTCCTGAAAAAGCGTATTGAATATCAGGTGTGGAGCAGCATATGTATGGAAGAACAAAACTCTGAGATTTCATGCATCTAGATTCTTAGATCAAATAGGAACCCCAAATCACCTGTTCTTTTGTTACACACGGAAGATGACTGGTAGCTTTGTGGTACAGATCTCTGTTTTGCCATAGGGTGCAGACAGAGAGCAGCTGTGCAAACTTAGCCAAAAAGTTCTCCGCTCACCTGGACCTGAGTTCACAGGAACCAGTTCTTGGCTTCTCCGTGGACAGAGCAGCTCTGTTGGTGGAAGCGTGTCTCCTAGGCAAGGGGCAGTGACAGCCATTGTGGCTGGTAATTCTGCGTGTATGGTGGAAGGCTGGAAGGAAGGGTTGTTTGTTTGCTTGTTCAATTCCCATTAAACAGCTTCTGCACTCTTCCTGCAAAATCAATATTTTTTTAACCTCTTCCAAATTTATTAACCTTGTTTTATTAACTGTGAAGATCGTGTGTCTGCACCTACTGCAAACAATGCCAGGTAAGCCTCCATATTTTCATCTTCATCATTTTTTTTTTTTTAATTTTTCATTTGTGCTCGCTGCCTTCTCTGTGCCCTTTTCTTTCAGCTGACAGCAGTGCAGCTGGATTACAGTGTCTGTTGGGAGTGTTTGGGCAGTCGGGAGAGCTTTGTTTTCACTCCTGGCTGTCGCTGGGTGGATGTGTGATGTCTCCCATCTCTCCTGTCCCCTTTCCCTGTCTGCGGAGCAGGTTCCTCTGTTTTCTGTGATGGTCACTGCAGGTTTCTGGGGAGCCCAGAGGCTGCCGAATACTGAGCTGTTAAACAGACTTTGTGTGGAGATGGTACAGTCAAAAAGTCAAAGTGCTTTGGCGGAGTGTGGCAGAGGGCCCTGCTGTGAACTCCTGTTGTATTTTGGGCCACAGGCAGCTGGCAGGACACGTTCCTGGGGCAAAGAGGAACGCAGGGGAGAGCTCCGGCTCCCATCCATGGGGCTCGTGCCACACGTGGGCTGTGGAACCCCGCTAATGTCTCACACAGACGACGAGCTCCCTCCAGGCCGGGGCAGAGTGCGGTTCTGCGCTCGTTGCCTTCTGACGGGGCTGTTGAACTTTCTGAAGATGTTTATTTCTCTCTGAGCCTCTCAGTTCTGAGCCGTGTGAGCCCTCTGAGCCCATTTCTCAGCGGTAACGGGCTGGACGCCAGGGACACGCGTCCCGGTGCCCTCACCGGGCTGGCAGAGGCCGTAAGCGCTCTGCGGGCTGCGATCAGAGCCCACGAGGAGCAGCAGGGACAGCGGGGAACGCCGCACCACGGGTACAGGCGAAACGGGGAAGCGTTTCCCCGACTCACGCTCCCGCCCTCCGCTCGGCG
>WBMW01002436.1:15502-37343 GCA_013396635.1 Penelope pileata | reverse complement strand
TTTTTTTTTTTTTTTGTTAAAAGTGGTAAACAGTTGTCTCATTGCACTTGGAGGATTGTGAGGAAGGTGGATCTTTGGAATCCCTAGAATAGGACACTCTCTGCTCAGAATGGGTCATGGGAATGACGTAGTCAGACAATGACTCAGAGGAACAACACAAAACAATGTAGAGAGCATTCCAACCATGGTTAGTCAACCACCTCAAGACAAAACTAGACAAATTTCCAACAATAAATATTATGGATAAAGGGTACTTTGGCACAGGTGTTATTTCCTAGTCAACCACTTTGAGGCAAATACAGGCAGTGGCCACTAAAGAAAGTAAAGGAAGTGATCAGGAGGAAGAGGAAGAGGAAGAGGAAGAGATTTTCACCACTCCTCAGATTCAGCGCTGAGTAGGTGTCTTGAGCTGGAGCGTCTATCCATGAGTGGCGGGTCAACAAAGGCAAATCTATGTGTTCACCTTTATACAGTCCAGTTGGTCAGAGACTGCCCTCGGGACAGCAACTCCCTTGTGTCTGCATAGCTAAGGGCTCCAGAAGATTTGGGAGTTTTTGGTGAAGGTCTCTGTCAATCGTTCAGCCTCTCCTCATTAAGTCGCTGTAAAAGGACGTGGGTAAAACAGCTTGCTGGCCTGCCTCTGCAGCAACTGGTCCAACTCCCTCACCTTCTCTCTCGAGCTCAAGTTTTTGAGTCAAATTTCCCATGGGTCCTTGACAACCAGTGCCACTGAAAGGGTGGAAGGCAACTCAGAAAGCAAAATAAAAAACTTTTATTGTAAAGAGCAGATGAAAAAGGTACCCTGTTGACCAGGAAAGAGGACAACATTTAAGTGGAAAGGGTGATCATAGTTTTTATAGGAGAACTGTGGGGGTATGGAACTTCCTGTGAAGCACTGAAATTTGCAAACTGTTAAATAGTCCTGTCCCTACATCTTTTAAGAACAGTCCATCCTCAGTGTACAGTAATCAGTACATTAAGCAAAGGTTACAATAAATTAGAAAACTCTTATACTAAAACACTTATCTGTATAATTTGATTGATAAAGCTGCATTGAACTACTTTATTTTGTGCTGTTCTGAAATTGGTAGGCATTGGATGACTTCTTTACATTTAAATTGTGCTGATTAGGCCAGTTTTACCTTAATAACTGCATGATAGTGACCACCTTATCTTGCCCTTTAATTTTAAAATTAATGAAGTAATCATTTATCCTGGTCACATTCTATGTTCTGCGCAATTACTTTAGTGTGAATGGTACTTTGCATTTTTGTTGGTCCATTAGTTCCCTGTCATGCTCCTTTCTGGACTTTGTTCAGCTGAAGGATAATTAAATAGTGTCTTTTAGAATCTTTATAACCTTGACACATAAATTTCTTTTGCAAACAGTTTAACCTAATAGATAAATGTTACTTAAACATCAGTACTTTTTTTTTTTTTTTGCTTCTGGTTGTTTAAGGTATCTAATGCCAAACCATGTCAAATTACAATATACCTTGCAATAATGTTTTGGTTTTACACATAGATCTGCCTCTTAAATGTTTCACTTCAGAAAAGGCATCCACCCATTGAAGATGTGTGGAAAAGAGCTGCTGATTTTTGACTCCATAACGTGGCAGACTTTGGACTGCCTACAGAAAACTACTAAGAATTTTGTAACATTGGATTGCAGGTGAATGAAGCAAACTTAACTCGGGCTAGTTCACCATTCAAGACTTGAAACTTACAATGCAGAGCAATCTTCTTTGGACTTCATGAAATCAGACTGCAGTGAGCTGTTTACAAAAGATTTGTGCTATTGGGATCCAGTCTCTTTCTGCTTGCTTCAGTAGTCTCCCAAGCTCTTTGTTTGCCCTTTTTGATCTGAATGAAAAGAAAATTTTAAAGCTTGATGGCATTTAGTCACTGTATGTTCTGTACTGGGAAATGTGGCTATTTTTTCTAGGAATGCTGAGGTCTGTGAAGAAGAGTGATTTGGTGCAAAAAAATTAAAAGTTTTACTTTTTACAATGTTTTATGTTTTGTTGAAGGCTTTTTCTGCTTTGATTTCATTTAATTTTTCCTAGGTTCATAAATATACAAAGCTGTTGGACACAGAGAAATAAGTTTATTGAGGAAATACTGATGATCTGCATACATAGCAGGCTTAGAGAAGAACTCTTTTTAGAAGAGGTTTAAGATTAACTTTCTTTTGGATACAGTCTATAATACAGCTGGATGTTATTACATTCACATTTTAGTAAGAGCAAGTGAGGTGACTGACAGTTTTTGAATTTTTGTGCTTATATGAATAAACATAACTGCACTGGCATGAACCTCTAAGTTAAAGACTAGATCACCATTCTACTATCATCTTCTTCAATATAAAGCTTAGTAGTGAATTTGATTTTTTATGATTTTGACCAAAAGGTAGTGTCTGAGTGCTCATCAACATAAACAAATATGGAGTGGTTCTGAGAACATAGTGTGTAAAGATTTTTGAGAAGACATTCAGCCAACCATTATGTTGATCTTAACGTTCAACATACAATTTTGCATATGAATACAGAAACTAATTAGCAAATGCACATTTCTTGTGAAGTCACATAATTTCTCTGTCTTCAATACATTCATTAGCTAGAATCCAAGTCCCCTAAAGACAAAGGCAAAATCTGTTATTGACCTCAACAGTGTCAGTTGTTCTTCACTACTTTCATCTTTTCAATTGGTGATGGGCTCTGAACTATGAACAAAATACAAAACATTCTCCCCTACCATTTCTCTCTGACATCTTTCTGGATGACAAGGCTCAAAATGCTTTTAATTGATTGTGGAGAGGCACTGACTAAAATACTAAGACATGCTGGTCTAGTCTAGTTTGACCTCTTGCAAAACACAGGCCAAAGAATTTCATTAAGTAGTAAATGCATAAGGCCGTTATATTCTGGCTGCTTTGTTACATATCTTTGGCTATCTGTCTTATCTTGTTTTTAAGACCACATATGATGAACTATCTATACATGCTCGACTATATTGATTTCTCTATGTTCTGCTACCAGCTTCATTGTTGTGATTCTATTTAATTCAATAGAATATGTGCCCTGTACAGGCAATCTGGAAAAAAAATAGCCTACTGCTTTCCTAAAATCACCATACATAATAGACAGTGGTGGTTCCTTTATTATTGTATCATCAACAAATCTGAATATTCATTTCTGTAGCTATTATGTGTTTCCTACATATCCCAGATTTTGTTCCTTATACAAGATGATATTCTGAAATACCAATTAACACCTCTCAATTGTTCTATTCTATTCTGGATCAGGAATACTGACAGTCATTCTATGTCCACTTCAGCAATTAAAACGAATCTATGTCCTTCCTTTGTCATTAATGATTAAGAAGGATGATAATCTATATTACTGTCACATTAATAACTGTAAAGTAAATAAAAAGTAACACTTGAGCAGAACATATTTGCTGCTGCATTTTTTTAATTCAAACTTCTGTATTATAACCATCGAATCAAAGAACCATACAAGAACCTATTTTGAAAGGGACTCTGAAATTTCAGGCTGCTCAGGATGTATCCAGTTGGGCTCTTAAAACACAGAAGGATAAGTCTCCACTATCTATTTGAGCAACTCATTCTACTTCATCTTGTACAGTAAAAACTCAGAGAACAAGTAATAAGCAACACTTTTGACAACTCTATCTCTCCTACAGATGCACATTTAGATTTTAGTAATTATGACTTATTTGCTTTATGAAAGAGAAATTGTAGTGAGAGGTAAAGATCTACTAATTCTAGAAAATTGAAATATTATGACCAGAGATCTTTAATATCCCTGTCCAACTGCAGTTAATGTTACTGTCTTAGTTTCTAACAGAAGTTACTTCTCTCACAGTGTCTGCTATGAAGCTGTGTTTTGTTCCCAGAAGAGAAACAACTGATAACACCTGGCAGTGTTGAACACAGCCAAGGACACATTTTGTTCCTCAGTGAAGCAGTTAGAAGGCATAAGGAGCTGGGAATTGGGAGGGGACAGGACCAGGGCAGCTGACCTAAACTGACCAAAGAGCTATTCCATACCACATCACATCATGTGATTTTTACAGAAGAGGAAGCTCTTGCTCGGAGGGAGGGGCTGCTGGCCGGTTGGGTATCGGTTGTTGGTCCCTTGCTTTGTGTATTATCTATTGCTTCTTATATATATATATGTACTGGTATTTCTTTTATTCTCTCTGCTGTCTTAGTAAATAGCTTTTATCTCAGCCCACAAGTTCTACCGTATTTATTCCTTAATTCTCTCCCCCATCTCACTTGGGAGGGGGGAGGGTGAGCGAACAACTGTGTGGGACTTAGCTGTCTGTTCGGTCAAACCAGGACAGTTACCTTTATTTAACAGATCATACAGCTTAAGTCAAAAGTATGCTTTATAATTTTTCTCTTAATTATTTAACAACTTGACATTGTTTTATTTGCCTTATAAGAAAAAGCAAAAATGCTGATTTTCTACATTATAACTGTATACCACATTCTATTCAGAAGCCATTTGACACAGATCATGAGTGGAAAATGATTGATCTGTTAGAGAATAAATAATGTTCACTACTTTCTAGCAATAAAATAAAACTTAAGATTTGGTTTAAATGTACATCAAACTGTAAAACTGGTAAAATGTGTAATCTTTTTAGGAAAATTGCAACCTATTTAGGTAAATTTATTGCTAAATTAGTTGTATTATACTAAACTGTAAGACAGCATGTCTTAGTGGTCATAAATCATCATGAATCATCTTCATTTTGGCAAATAACTAAAGAAGCACAAGTAAAAAAGTAACTTATTTAATCAAGATTTCCTGCTTGCTGATGTAAATCATGATTAATATAATTGAATTAAATAAATTCTGTTAAGCCTGTCCACCATCGGAATCAGACTGGATATTTAAGAATTCATTATTTTATAGAATATCATGCTGATCAGAGGAAAAGTTTCTGAAATTTTTGAGCAGATATCCTTTGATTTTAACTAGTCTAGAATTCACAGAGGCAAAATTGTTTATATGACATATAAGTACTGGAAAGAGCATCACTTTTGGAAGGTGCTCCATAGCAATTAATATTTTTATTTTCTTTTTTGTTTGACTGAAAATGCGGTGATTTCCTGCACCACATTTCTGTTAGTGGTTGAGTAAATAACGTGTAACAACTGCCATGAAAATTCAAAACTCTGAATCTGGCCTAGTATCCTCACTCCAACAGATAGTGCCAGTACTTCAAAAAAAAATTGAACTACACATTCAGTCCCACATGCCACAGCATGTTTAACAAACAAGCTACAAATCTGCCAGTTTAAGGTTAAATTTGTAAGATCTGTCATCACGACGAATTGCTCTTCTTAGCCAGACAAATATCTCATCTTTCCCTGAATCTTTAATTTAATTCCTGGCTAGATGCAGCTGAAATGATGGGGGAATCTGTTCAGCTCCTGTTGTGCGCCAGGGAGCACAAATAGTAGGAGATACAAGTGAAAGGGCTGTGGGTCTACATCAAGAATTGTCTCCGCAAAAACACATAAATTTTACATTGAGGTTAGTGTGTCATGGAAACAAAAATTTCTAATGACTTTGAGATTCATCACTTTCCAATATCCTGCAATTTTTCTTTGACAACTTCATGTTTGTTGTTTCTTTTTTAAATGATGAAAGCTCAATCCTGGCTACCATTTTTTACTGTACAGATTTTGTGATATTGCCTCTTACTGACCATCTGTATAACAGTATCGGTCCCAAACTCATGTTTCCCTTTTTTTTTTTTTGGCTTCTCTCCATGCTTCAAAACACATTTAGTAGGTCAGACCATGGCCATGGGCTGCCTTTGGAAACCCAATCCAACTCTCAGAGATTGGTTCATTTGCTACTTTAACAAATTGGCAACAATGGTCTGAAAAAATGCAAGTGTTAGGTAGTCTCCATATAGACTCAAGTACATCACATTTATCTATTTTTTGACTTGTACAGTTTCCCACTGTTCTCTATAGAATACTGTTCCCTTGCCTGGCCAGAATTTAAGGAGGCCTGCTGCTTTTTTGTTCCTTCCTTTTTGATGTCAGAAAGTATTAGTCTTGATAGTTTGTTGTATTCAACTTGTTTTCATAGTGGAAATCTGAGGTGAAGATAGAACTAATGATCTTCAAGGTAGGATCACATTTTGATCAAATAGAAGAGGAAACAGCTTCCAGGATAAGCCTTTGGTTACGTCCAATAATCAGGATTTAGTGAGAATACTGTCATTATGAAAATAATGAATGAATCTAAGTGTAATTGTATTGTTCACTAACAGGGTTGTGAGGATTAAATAAAGCCATTAAAATGATCTGTCATCCTGCTCATGACTACTTTCCTTTTAACATCGATTTTTTTTTCCTTTCACAAACCAAGTGGTTGATAGCTTATGCCTGCTGCCAACAATAAACTACCACCCACGTTGTTCATGACAGCAGAAATCAACGTTAAGTGGTAAGCGACCATGTACAGGATAACTGATCCATTTCAAGTTTTCTTTACCTTATTTCCAGACTGCTGCTGGGGGATAACATGTTACCTCTTTTTAACAATTGGCACTAATTGACATCCTTGTTGGCCATCTAGAGTCTGAGCGTCTGAATGAGTGTGGAGTCTGAACTGACCTACCATTAGAAGTAGTTTCTGCATCAAAAACTAAAACAGTCATAGAGGATGTGAGGAAACTCACATTGTAATTAAATCTCCTGACAGAATATTCCACACACAATTATTATTATCACACAGTTCTACGTGTTTCAAACAGGTTTTGTCGGTATTTTTTGCAATTATTCTGTTTTGTGTGAATCTTTTCATTATGAAAAATACTATTCCATAATTTTTCTAAGCACCACTTGTTACATTGCTGAAATCTAAAAGGCATTTCCCCGTGTGTTCTAGCAACACAGAACAAAAGAAAAACAAAAATCACACTAAGACTGAAAGAAAGCACCTTGTGAATACATTCTTCATGTCATTGTTTTAGAGTAATGATTATGCTATCAGCTTAGATTAATAAACTCTTTCAGATGACATTAAAAGAGAACAACTAAGGTAGTACTTTCTTATTCATGCTGCAAAACCATTTATCGTACTATCAAATCTTTAAAAAATATCTATTTCATGCATTTCAAAGTAAATAAGATCCCTGTATTAGTGCACACTGAGGATCATGGAATGAATTTTTCAATGAATTATCTTGGAAATCACTTGTGTTGATTTTACATTTCTTACTGTTCACAGTGTGCCTTTTAAATGCCATTTAGGGCTGTAGTGTAGAAGCATGTATCACATACATAGTCTGCTCTTAGATATCAGTGAATAAAGATCAGGTTTTCATCATGCCTGATCCAAAATTTGTTGATGGACTTCGGATCAGGCAAATAACAATTTTATAAATAAGGAATGTACTCCTGACTTCAAAGAGGCAATAAAGTATCAAAAGTTAGGGAGTAAATCTAATTACTATGATTACTTTGTTACTTAAACTGTTCTGTAGTTTATTCATTAAGCCTGGCTGCATTTACACATGGAAAAAAAATGTGCTTGTGTGTATATATTGCTTTGATATTTTGGAAGGATGAAGAGGAGTGGAGTGTGATTCCCAGAAGAAATATGCACCATAAAATGGTTTGTCTACAATCACCCTCAAAGTACAAGGCTTTCTGTTTGAATTTGGACCATCATATCCATGATGTACTGTAACAGTCAAAGCATTTTAAAATACACGCTTGCTTCTTGCATGAAAGCTTTGCCACAATAGCTCTAGAGTGCATCTCTTGTGTAGGCTAACTTTTCTTTCCTCATTCCTCTATAAGTAATTTATAGGTAATTTACACGGCAATCTTCTTAACATCATGTGACACTGACAGATGCTAAAAAGACAGGCTGGAGTAATCACAGTTGTTCACTGCCATCTGCTATGCATCTTTAATGATATATATACTGTCCCTATAGCCCTACATTTAACATTACCCTTCATCTTGCGGAGGTGCTGCTAGCATATTGGGAGTTGAGATTGTGCACAAGGTATAGTTTTTGTGTTATAATATATGTAAAAGTGGGAACTTATTATTCTCCACGTTTAATGGGGAAAATTGAAAAGGTCATAATATCTAATTTTACCATTTGGAGTTACTTGGGCATATAGCAATAAGGCTTCATGGAGAGCGTGTTAAAATAATTGAAACATTGCCTAACGTTCTGTTACAAGACATATGCACAAGGTTAGAAGATACTGATACTCCTATTTACTTCTGTTTATTTCTAATCCCTTAGAATTCTTGTAGATGAGTTTACTCTTTTGTTGACAACATGTAATATTTCCACTGTCTTCAGCCTACAGAAATTATCTTGCAATTAATTATGGAATCTAAACCATATGGCAAGAGTTTAAACCCAGTATCTCCTCAAAGTGGGGTATAAAAACATTATGGGAGTTAGAGAATGAGAATTGGATAATTCTACGTAATGCATTAGTGAAAAATCAAAATTATTTTTATTTTACGCAATGACTTCATTTTATACAAAAACCTTGTTTTATCCAATTGATATAAACATACAAACATAGGATTAGTCTGGTTGGACTGAGTCAGGTTAAAGAGTCATCTAATTCAATATCTGTCTCTGAAAGTAACCATTAGTAGATAAGTAGAAGAGTGTAGAGGAACAAGCGACACTTCTCTGATATCTTTTGTTTAAAAAACTTTTGTTTAGTTTAATATATGTTAGTGGTGGAAGGAGGGAGTATAATCTCTTCTGTGTGTTTCTTTCATGGCTTTGTCAGCCCCCGGAGCTTGCAGCATCTGTGATGCTCTCTGACTGCATCTCCCACAGCTTTACTGCGACTTGGCTGCCTCCTCTGATGTTTCTCACCTTTCTAACTGAAAAGCCCTTCTATTCTTTAACTAGGAGAGGCAGTAAGATTTACTTTTAACCTCCTCTGTTTTGGTCTCCATGTCTTTCACATCTCACCTTAGTTTTTGTTCAAGGCTGAAATATCCTAATATATTTATTTCAGAAGTGATTCCATACACTTCAATATCCTTCCTGTATTCTTCACTTTTTCAATTCTACTACAGGTTTTCTGATATAGAGGTTCAGCTCTGCACATTGTAATCAAACTGTCCATATAGGTTTTTAAAATATTATAAAGATTTTTTCTATTTTCTTCAGATTTGTAAGCATTTCAATTTTATTTCCTTTTTGACAACTACTGAGCACTAAGCTAATGTTGGCATAGAATTATCTATTAACTCTGACTTTAAGATAACTGACTTGTACACAGTCCATCCAGGTTTAAATACAAAATTAATATGAAATATGAATATAAATATTCTCTTTTATTTTTCTGTCCTCAGTCTATTAGGTCAATGATATGTTGCCCTAGTTTATTAGAAACAAGACTTTGCTACTAAAAGAAAAAATACCGCTCACGTTTATGATATTCTAAATCACTCTTTGGACAGAGCATTCATATATAAACAAATAATCAAAGTAAATATGGTGAAATGGGGTGAATAGAAGAACCTAAGGGGTCAATAGCTACCCAAAAGAATCATTTAAGTTGATCCTTTGAGTGTGAAATGAGATTTTATTTTGGCAGAACAACTTCAGATCAAATGGATATAGGAAATAAACAATGTTGTGATGTTGCAGCACCATTTATTGCTCCTTCCTTCTCAAACCTCTCACCTTTTTTGACTGAGTAACACCAAAACGAACCAGGCTGGTTTCCTGGCTCAGGGAATACTGAGTACAGAATGTTTCAACTTCTGATGTTTTATTTAGCTGTAAGTACTCCCCGTGTGGGTCCAGCCACGTGATCTACAAATGTGAATTAAACATAATGTAAGTTTTTAATCCTCAAAATACCTAATAGTTACAGTAATAATAGTATCCATTTTTTTAATAGTATCCATTTATCCAGTAGTTGCAGAAGCCTTACCTATTTTGTTAGCATCCTTTAAATCTTTTCTGTCTCTGTTGTCTTTTCTCTTATCTGACCTGTACTGTTCTAGCCACTGTCAATACAAACCTGTCAATATAATTCAATCTGGGGAGATTTATTTTTAAGACTGCTAATTGTTTGATGTTTTCTGCCAATACTCTTGATACAGCTGTGCTTAAAACTGGAGAACATCAATTACCTAGAAAATGAAGAAGTTTTCCATGCGGACTTGTACCTTGTATTGCGAATGGCAGGCCCACAGCTACTTTCTGCTCTCAGCAGTGTATGGGTTCTTTACAGAGCAATGTATTTTCAGCAGAGTAACCAACAACTTTAGCCTGAAGCAAAGTAGATGAAAAAGGAAATTGAATTTTGGCTTTTTGTGTGTTGACATGAGTAACTATTACCGAGCATAGTGTCTAGTGCAAGAAAGGAGAAGCATGAGGGAGGTGATGAAACTATTTCTTATTTCTTTGCTTCACACATCTATCTTAACCACTAAACAAATGACACTTACTGGATTATTTTGACACTACAGATTTCCTAAGTTAGAATCTCACCCTTCAAGAATTGTATTGTCTTCTTAATTAAGAGGACATGGGTCAATTTCGAGAAAAAAAGTAAAACAAAATTGTCCCCCCCCCCACTGCTAAATTAGAATAATAAATGTTAGGAAAAGGAAAAAACACAAAACCATCATTTAGTTCTTCTTCGGGTGCCAATATTCTATAGCCTACATTAACATGGTATGAAATCTAAATATCTTTTTTGCTTTTTCTGGATTTGAAGCACTTCAGATAGTGTTTGATCATAGAATCATAGAATGGTTCAGGTTGGAAGGGACCTCCCTGCCATGGGCAAGGATACCTTCCACTAGATCAGGTTGCTCAAAGCCCCATCCAGCCTGGCTTTGATATTTTAGTTCTGAGCCCGAAATGGGCATAGTTCTTATTCAGCATACAGAATCCAAATTTCATTCACTGAAATTCAATTACCCGAACAACTTTACATGCATTTAAAGAACATAATTTTCCAAATTATTGTTTTTATATGTTTACTTCTAGTAAAGATATACAACTGAGGAAAAATGTCTGTATATTAAGGTTATATTACAGAATAATAAGTAATAATGAAAATAATGAACATGAATTTGTTGTGGTTTGACACAGCAGATAGCTAAGTCTCACACTCATCCTCCCCCCTCCCAAGTGGAACGGGGGAGAGAACTAAGGGAAGAATACGGTAGAACTCATGGGTTGAGATAAAAGCTATTTACTAAGGCAGCAGAGAAAATAAAAGAAATAACAGTACATATAAACATGTATATACAATAAAAAAAATAGATGATACACAAAGGAAGGGCCCACCAACCGATACCCAGCCAGCAGCAGCTCCTCTCCGCAAAAAAGCCCTCCTTCTGTAAAAATCACATGATGTCATATGTTGGTCAGTTTGGGTCAGCTGCCCTGGTCCTGTCCCCTTCCAGTTCCCAGCTCCTTGTGCCCCTCTAACTGCTTTGCTGAGGAATTGAATATGTCTTTGGCTCTGTTCAACACTGCCAGGTGTTATCAGTTTTATTCTTCCTCTGAGACCAAAACATAGCTTCATGCCAGATACTATGAAAGAATTGACTTCTGTTAGAAAATAAGACAAAATTAAATAACATATATTCCTGTATTAAATTGCTTTATTGATTTAAATACATAATATATATGAATTTCATGCAGAATCTAGTATTATTACCAACCTAAAAAACTACAAAATCCGTTTTTTAAATGTATAGTCATATGTTATTGCTAATTCAGCTAATAAAAGAGCTCTGAAACTAGTGATGAGTCAAAGTACCAAAAGTTCTGAAACCCTTTATTTGCATGAATGGTAGTGATGCCTCTTGTTTTCAGGCACTAGAAGAATGGTCTCAATAATTTTAGTGGATGTTATTAACTATTCCCAGACATTCTCATGTCCTAAATATGTCATTTATTGTTACCTACAAAAAGACTTTGGGACATTCTCAAAAACTTAGAATTTGAAGTTAGAAGGAAAGTACAAGCCAGAACAATAAAGTTATGAAACACTTCTAAATAGTGAGTAATAGGGGCCAATGTGTGACTGCTATGATTTAAGATTGTTTCAGTATGTTGAATAGTAAACTGAACTCTAGATTCTGTTTTTTCTTAATCCTATGCAAATTCCCATTTCTGTATTTTTCTTTCCCTGGTTTTACCATTCTTCTCACTTATTTCTGCCTGTTTTCATACCTATTGAAAATATAACAGATGCTTGCAGGTTTAATGGGAAAATAAAAAACTAGGAAAAAATCTTTCTTTTTTTTCTTTTGCTTTTCCAAATTTTGATAACATTTTATGGATTAGCAGAAATTCCCAGAAAACCCATAATACCTTTGCAATGTTTCTATTGTATGTTACACATGACCCTAGCAGTGGGAATCAAGTGTTATCCACTGGCCATTTAAGTTTTAACAATGGTGCTGCTGACAAGAAGTCAACCTCTCTTACTCTTTTTCTCAATAGCCAATATGTCTCTTTTCCTCTTGGACATGCAGAAAAATAAATCTGTTTCTTATAATGACTTTTTTTTTTTTTTGAACGTAAACATAACTAAAAAGTCATAATTTAGCTCCTTAACACTTGGCTCTAGTGAAGAGAACTAATGGCACAGTGAAGTAATTTCTTTCTCATTTCCCTGCATTCTTTTTCTCAGTATTCCTGCAATTCAAGAATACAGAATAAAACATGCATAAATTCTTGTAGATGAAATATAATTACCTAAAATCTTACAGATTCAGCATAATCTTCCAGGTTTATTTTAGTTCAGCAAATTCTTCCTTCTTTAAGAAAATGCAAGAATATATATGCTCCGCCCTCATGGGGCTCCACCTCATATACTGCATCCAGGTCTGCAGCCTGCAGAACAAGAAAGACATGGAATTGTTGGAGCAGTCACAAGGATGATCAGAGGGCTGGAGCATCACCCTTCCTGCAAAGAAAGGCTGGGGAAGCTGGGGACCATAGAAATAGGACAAGCAAACTAAAAGAGATCAGATTTAGGAAGAAATTCTTTATTATGAGGACAACGAGGAATGCGAGCAGATTGCCCTGAAAAGTTGTGGGTGCTCCACTCTTGGAAACGTCAGACAACCTGGTCTAGTGGAAAGTATCCCTGCCCATCACAGTGGGGCTGGAATTAGATGGTCTTTAAGGTCCATTCCAACTCAAACCATTCTGTGATTCCAGTATCTTCTAAATACGAATCAAATATTTTCATCTTAATGTATCTAAACTGGGCTGTATCTTCTCAAAAAGAAAAGAACTTCCATGTGAGTTAGCTTCCAGCAATAATGTCATTTTTCTGAGAACAAAAATAGTTATTTTTAAGAAAAGCTTTTCCTTGATGCCTCCTTTCATTGGTTCTCATCATTTTCTGTTTCACAAAGTAGTATGTGTCTGACTCACCTCTCACTTATTAATATTTTATAGTATTAAGAATAACTGCATGGACAAGTTGTACAGTTTCTTGAGAAAATCAAGCTGAACAAGGTATGACGCTAGTTGTGACTGGAGGAAACCATTATGCTCCCTCATTTCAAGTAAACAAATACAGTATACAGATATTTGCTGTGGAAAGTGATATTATTAACCTTAGCTATTAAATTAATCCTTCAGCTTTGGAAGGCTGTTACACAACTCCCCGTATTCTACTGGATCCATTTCGTTTACCTGATTTATAAATGAAAGCAATGTTATTCTCTCAGACATGACTGTGTAGAATTGCTCTCCTATATATACAATCATATTCCCCAATATCTCAGTTGGATGTGAGTAGCTTGAATATTTCCTAAGGGGCTGAACCTTGTTTTATTATTTTCTCTTTAGAAAGTTTGCATTATGAGCACATTGTTGATTCATTTCAGGGTGTAAGAAACAAATACAAAAGTATTATAAGAATCCATAACTATCTGGATGGCACAAACATCAATGATAGGAAAATATTATTTAGCACAGTGAGATTTTAAGAGGCTATCTCAAGGAGTAACAGAATAAAATTAAGTCAAATAAAATGGTACACAAAGAAGGAAAATTCTTCTGAAAAAGATAACCACTAGTCTATGAAATACTTTCCTAGGGGAAGTGATGGAATACACTTTGCCTATGCCTTTTTAAATTAGACTTGAGAAAACATACTCAAGTGAACCAGAAGCAACAAACACACTCTGATGGAGAAAAGGAACAGATGACCTTATAGATGCTTTTCACCTTTTTTTCAATGACTTTCATTCTTCTTTTTCTTTATCTGATTAAAACAGTGTAAAAAGGAATGACTTTGAGTTGTTCTATGTGACTTAATAAAATGAAATAATTACATAATCTAGAGCTGCAATCACAATGATGAGTGCTTGGTGTGAAAATCAGGAAAACTTTTCCCTTTGTCTCAGTCTTGATGAATAATGTGCTTGCTGGGAGTGAAGGCAGACAGACAATCCCAGAATATAATGTCAGATTGCATGCTTAGTGAGTGGTGTACTGTAAGGAAAGGCACAGGTTCCAACATCCATACTAACTGCCTATAGTTTCCTTGTGCAAAATAAACAGTTGATTATGATATATAGAGAGCACTACATTTGTGACCTGATTACTGAGAATATCCTATATCCACTCAAAGCACTGTCATAACTGTTACTGTAGCACTGCATTGCAGTGTAGAAACTGTAGTTTCTAGTACAGTAGAAATTGTAGTTTCTACTTCAACATCAGGCCAGAAGTTTGTGCTGCCATTCAGCAAGACCTGGCCAGACTGGATAGTTGGGCAGTAAGAAATTACATGAGGTTTAACAAAAGCAAGTGTAGAGTCTTGCACCTGGGGAGGAAGAACCGCATGCATCAGTACAGGTTGGGGGATAACCTGCTGGAGAGGAGCTCTGAGGAGAGGGACCTGGGGGTCCTGGTGGACAACAGGTTGGCCATGAGCCAGCAGTGTGCCCTGGTGGCCAAGAAGGCCAATGGGATCCTGAAGTGCATTAGAAAGAGCACTGCGAGCAGGTCGAGGGAGGTGATCCTCCCCCTCTACTCTGCCCTGGTCAGGCCTCAGCTGGAGTGCTGTAACCAGTTCTGGGCTCCCCAGTATAAAAAAGACAGGGACCTCCTGGAAAGAGTCCAGTGCAGGGCCACAAAGATGATGAAGGATGTGGAGCATCTCCCTTATGAGGAGAAGCTCAGTAATCTGGGTCTGTTCAGCCTTGAGAAAAGAAGGCTTAGAGGAGATCTGATCAATGTCTACAAGTATCTAAAGTGCGAGAGGCAAATGGACATGGGCAATCTCTTTTCAGTGGTGTATGGTGGGGACAGGACAAGGAGAAATGGCCAAAAACTGGAGCATAGGAAGTTCCACACCAATATGCGAAAGAACTTCTTCACAGTGAGGGTGTTGGAGCACTGGAACAGGCTGCCCAGGGAGGTTGTGGAGTCTCCTTCCCTGGAGATATTCAAGACCCCTCTGAATGCCTACCTGTGCAATCTGCACTGTGGAACCTGCTTTGGCATGGGGGTTGGACTTGACGATCTCTTGAGATCCCTTCCAACCCCTACAATTCTGTGATTCTGTGATTCTCTAGCCTGAATCTGGAAGTTCAAGCCTTCAGCTTAGTCAGCATCACGATATAGCAAGCAGAGTTGATGGTTTGTCCGGGTTCCAGGAAATCCAGAAGGATCACCTTTTTCCTATCCCAAAAGACAATGCACTGTACTTTACCCTCTGTGGGCTACATCTTGAACTTTTTCTTTGATGAGGAATTCACATATCACCGTTCCACTGCCTTCAGTTTTGACTCTGGCTTGTAGAGGTGACATCACATCTTGTCATCTGGAATGATGCAATCCAGGAAATTGTCACTTTCAGCCTCATATTTTTTCAATAGGTCCTGAAAAACTTGCATACAGTGTTCTTTCTGTTCCTGTGTGAGCATTCATGGGACCCAGCTGGTGCAAACTCTGTGATATTACAATGTTACCACCATCATTTCCAATGCATTGAAGCTGATATTCAGCTCTGTACACTCCATTCTTTGGTTGTAATCCATCAATTTGCACAATGTGCTGATGGAGATGCTCTTCATTTCGTAGTGTGACAGCTGTGCATGGCTGTCTGGAACGTGGCTTGTTTTTCACATCGCTGTTGCTACTGCTGAAATACAACACCCGCCACCTCACTGTGCTCACATACACTATTTGGTCTCCATAAACATTCAGTAAACATTGATGAAAGCAATGAGTGCAATTTTTTCCACATGGAGGAATTCAGTTTCACACTTTTGCTCCATGCACACTTCCATGTCAGATGTCATTTTGTCAGACTGCTCGTCTGCTGCCATCCGTCACACAGTAACAAAATGTGATGGATTATTGTACTGCCGTACCACCAACATCCGCCTCTTATGTTACGGGTCAATGTAACAGGAGGCGTTACTTTTGGAGCATCCTTCATGTATGAAAATACACTAGTGTTTCTAGTTACAATGAATAATGTGTATATGAAGTCTTTGTGCAGTGCTTAGTGCAGCAGTGCATGAATTCCAACTGATGTCATTAGATACTGGATAAATACAAAGTAAAATACAGTTTCCTAATTTTTACCTTCATTCCAGTAAACACGAATACGCTAGAAGAGAGCTTGTTTTGAAAAAGTGTTAAATATTTGTTAACTGCATTTGAATTTTTTTTTTTTTTGGACATTACTGTGAAGCTTAGTATAAAAGCCTTAAAACTCCTTACAAAATCAATTGACACAGAACATAGATTGTTGACAACATTTATCATTTACAATAAGTCACTGTTTCAAAAGCAAGCTTAAAACATTTCCATCAACATTTTAATTAAAATTTGGTACTGTTACTTGCAAAAAGACCAAAAAAAAAAAAAAAAAAGGAGAAGGAATGGGGGGGAAAAAAAGAGGATGGAAAAAAGCAATAAAGCAGTCAGCAGAAACTGAAACTCAAACCCACATTTTACTTCACTGGCTTATTGAGAAATATTTTCTATCAAAATGGTCACATATCAATCTATTGATGTGATGCACATTTCCCAAAATGTTTTTCCAGAGTTGTAAACAATAATGCCAAGTTCAGCAATGCCATACTGCATGTGAATATGGAGTTAAAAATCCATCCTTCAAGAAAAAATAATACCGGATAAATTGTACAAGAGAATAAGAAATCTGCTGCAAATGAAGGAAGTGGAATTTTGGAACTGCAAGCTACCCTTTAAATCAAATAACATCTAGATTATGTAATGTCAACAGTGGAAATGGGTAAATTTATAGAAGAAAGAGACATCTTGTGAAACTAATGGAACACTTGAACTACATCCAAAATGGAACATAATTGCGTTATACTTAACTTTTTTTTCTTTTAAAGCTGATTATAATGGGATTCCTATCAACATGTAAGGTGTCAGCAAAAGGTCTGACAAATATAAAGAAATGTAAATTAAAATAAATATATTAAATATGTACTTCTTCAAACACTTCAGTAAAATTACAGAAGCCCTATAGTTCTTGAGACAAATAAGGCCAAATGCTGTTTTATATAATTGGTGCTATGCAAAATGCAGCCAATTATTTTTAAAATGCTTGAAATGTAGTTTAGAATTTTGATTCTCATTTATGAAAATCCCATAAGTGTTTTCTAATAAAATATGTATTATCACTGCCTCATCTTCACAATCTGTCCATGTCTAATTTCTTGTAGGAATCAAATAAACAGTCTCTGAGTATAAAAACAGAATCCTACAAATACATCTCCCTAAAAATGTGAATTTCTGCTATTTCAATAATCAGACTATTATTATTATTATTATTACTATTTGTGTAGAGTGAGATGGCTTTTGGAATGTTAAAGGATTTTTCAGGGTAGAAAATATGGAATTTTACTGGAAATAAGAGAGTTTGATATTTGAGATGGTAAGGAAATATTTTGATAGCTGAATTTGCACTCTTATGTTTAAGCTTTCATATTTTAAGCTGCAAAGCAACTGTTCATAGAATCATAGAATGACTTGAGTTGGAAGGAACCCCAACGATCATCAAGTTCCAACCCCCCTGCCACAGGCAGGGCTTCCAATCTCCAGTTCTGGTACAGGATCAGGTTGCCCAGGGCCCCATACTACNCTGTACTGGGGACCCCAGACCTGGACACAGAACTCCAGATGGGGCCTCACGAGGGCAGAATAGAGAGGGACAATCACTTCGCTGTCCCTGCTGGCCACCCCTCTCCTAATGGAGCCCAGGATGCCATTGGCCTTCCGAGATGCAAGAGCTTCATGAGCAGGCTCATGTTAAGTTTTTCATCTAACAGGACCCCCAGATCCTTCTCAGCAGGGCTACTCTCAAGGAGTTCTTCTCTCAGTCTGTATATATATCTGGGATTACTTCGATCCAAGTGCAAAACCTTGCACTTTGCTGTATTGAACCTCATTAGGTTGACATGGGCCCACCTTTCGAGTTTGTCAAGGTCCCTCTGGATGGCACTGTTCACTGTTGACTAGTGAAGAAACTTATTTTGCAGTTATTTGTTTGATGGTTGTTCATAACGGGATTTCTTAGGATAACTTTGAAAATGTCAATGATTACCTGCTCTTAAAGAGCAATGTGTTAATGACTTCTGTTTGATTTCATGCCAAGTGCAAGGTCCTGCACCTGGGTCGGAGCAATCCCAAGTACACATACAGGCTGGGCGGAGAATGGCTTGAGAGTAGCCCTGANAGACAGGACACAGGGTAATGGTTATAAACTGGAAGAGGTTAGATTTAGACTTGATATAAGGAAGAAATTCTTCACTGTGAGGGTGGTGAGACACTGGAACAGGTTGCCCAGAGAAGTTGTGGATGCCCCCTCCCTGGAAGTATTCAAAGCCAGGCTGGATGGGGCTTTGGGCAACCTGGTCTAGTGGGAGGTGTCCTTGCTCATGGCAGGGGGGTTGGATCAAGATGATCTCTAAGGTCCCTTCCAACCTGAACCGTTCTATGATTCTACGATTCTATGAAATCTCACACAGATATCTTTCATCTGTGCAGGTGTCTTCTTGTCTGTTTTACAACCAGTTCTCTCGTGATCTTCAGCTTCATGGATTTGCAAAAAGAGCCATTAAATGTGACATGAACAGATATCTGGTTTAAAATAAATGTTTACCCAGTGCACAGTATAGCAAGGAAGATTACTCTGTAATAATAACACAGCTTCCCCTAGCCACTGAAGATTGTGATTACAGGTTCTGAGATCATCTATAAGAAAATATGCATGATAGGAGTGTTGTGGTTTGACTCAGCAGATAGCTAAGTTCCACACAGTTATTCAGTCACCCTCCCCAAATGGGACGGGGGAGAGAAGTAGAGAGATATGCAGTAAAATGCGTGGGTTGCTCATGGCAGGGGGGTTGGAACAAGATGATCTCTAAGGTCCCTTCCAACCTGAACCATTCTATGATTCTATGATTCTATGTATCAGTATGGTAAATTAGTAGGTTCTGGTGCATTGGTTAAAGATTATTTTGATGTTATGAACAGGAACAGGAAATATTTATTATTTTTCCTTAAAATCTATGTAATCAAAACCAATATAATGAATTATGCACTCAGTGATAGGACTTGTCAGTAACTAGGAGTTACTTTACATTTTACATTAATTTACTCCCCTTCTGAGCTAAAACCTAAGCATCACTTGGAGTGTCATTGCTAACGCAACAACAATCCACTTTTTATCTCCTTTTCAGAGAATGACCATTATTTTTTTCTTCTTCTTGCAAGTAGAAATTGCAACCCGTGAGAAAATTTGGCTGTGATTCAGTCTGCGGACATAAAGATTATGAATATACATTCATAACATTATTAGTGTACTTGAAGTACACATGCTTTCTGGCTCACTCCTAGGAGTAAATTTGGCCTGCTCAACATCTTTATCCATAGGATCATAGGGTGATTCAGACTGACGGGAATCTGAAGTTGTCATCTTGATCAATATCCCATCCACAGAATGATTAGGAGGTCAGAGTAGAACCCTCAGTGCTTTTTCCACTCTAGACATGAAAACTAAAGATGGGTAAAACTCACACAATTGAGAAGACTTTTCTCCCCTCTTCGTGTTTCTGTCAGAAGGAATTCAAGTGATTGTATCTTCCAATAACTATGCAGTCTTGATTTCTGAGGCGTCTGTACTGTAACTATTTCTGCCCAGGTAAAACACAGCTGAGATGTTTATTAGTTTCTGATATATATTTTTTTTTTTACTCTTTACATTTGTTAAGCCACTAGGACCTAGAAAAAGTCCTAGTTCTTACATTACATTGCAAGAAATTGAAATCGGTCCCAGAAGACTCTGGGGCTTCTGGAGCTTTCTTATACCTCTTTTTGCTAAAATATTCCTCCTTCAAAACTTTCTTTACATCAGTTCACTGAATATCTACTGCCTATCGTACCTTATACAAATTGCTTGTGTTCACTTTTGTGATCTTTCTGTTCCATCTGCTCACTGCCTCTCATCTCTCTCGTACTATTGACAGTCTGGCCACTGTCTCCCAGTGTGACATTTTTCCACTAGCCAGATTCTAATTGTTTTCAAAGAAAAGTCTTTGCATTTTGTTTCTTGCTACCTCTTGAGGAGTAGGAAGTGTTCCCACTATGCCACTTCGTTATCCACCTCCAAAATGCTACTTAAAATTCTCCTTTTCCATGTAGCCTACAAAAAATGTGACTGTGGTTAGACCACTGATGTGCTTAGATGCTAGACTGAGTGCAGTTTCATTTTCTTGAAGTTTTGTATTGCCTGAAATGTTACAGAATGCCAATAAAAATATTTAACATCATCAGGCCTTTATATCAGGATGCTGTTTGCACAGTCTAAGTAAAAAAAAAAAAAAAGAAGAAGACTTAAGTTGTTAATTTAAACTGAATGGATCTACTCTCTTTTGCTGTGCTGGCCTTTTTAAACAAGATTAAATTCCTTCTCTAATTTGGCAATTCCATTAATTCCAATCACTCAATGATGAGAAAAAGCACAAATATAGCCAAGACGTCATGGGGCACATGGAAGATGTAGATCTATTGTTGATGATATCTTTTCAAATGGCAATGGAACCAGAACGAAAACAGAAATCCAAAGGTTTGTTTTGCCAGCAGGCTCTCAAATTAAGATAAATACATAAATAAATAAATCAGTAATTTATTTTGAAACAAACAAGCGAAGATTCCTGCAGTTCTCTGTTCAGGTATTGTGTTAACATCCTTAATAGAGAGAGTCAAAATGAAAAAAAAAATCACAAATCAGCTTGCTAGTGTTTTCACACATTAATCAAAAGGATTGCAGCTTAAAGAATAAAGAATTCATTTCCTCACATTTTTACTATAATCTATGGTAGTGATTATTAAATGCTTGATGGGTATCCAAACAGGATATGGAAATATGCTTTTCCAAATGGAAAAGCAAAGGTTTCAGAGATTAAATTCAGTGCCATCACAGTAAATTCATTATAACCATCTAGATTTGATAGAGAGTTTGAGATCTTCATGAAAAGTTTCCAGTAAAGAGGACAGATAATTCAGGCTAACATGTCGTGATGCTCTACTTAAAGGTCTTCTTTTTAAAATTGTAATTACTAAACAGAAATGCTCTTTGCATTTTTTGCTTGCCTTTGTAAGAAACCTTTCAGTGATCTTTCACTATAAGGTCCTTCAGTTAGGATTTCAGGATCTTTCACGCACTTTCTTATTAAACTTTGCTTTGCCAGCCACTGGAAGAGCTGTGTCTAACTTTCTCCTTGTAAGAGACTGTTTTGGAACCTTTT
>WBMW01002436.1:0-15414 GCA_013396635.1 Penelope pileata | reverse complement strand
CACAAAGGCCTGAAGATACTCCTGGTCTGATAGAACGGCGTGGGATCCATGGTGGTGACCTGTCCCCCCTTTCTATATGTAACCCTTGCTCTTATTTCCTATCTTTTACTATCGCCTGCCTCCCCATCCCCGTCTCCCTCACTGGCCAGAATTTTCTATTAAACTGGTCGGACAACATTTGACCTCGTTTGTGTCTTAATCTCACTCCGGGTATGTTACAGAATCACCTATCACTCCGATAATTGGAGCGGGACACTCCTCCAAATGTACAAAACCAATACAAGAAATAAGAGCAAAGAGGATGTCTAAGAAAAAAAGTAGTCCGGAAACTAACATGAATTTTCTAATCAGACATAATTTCCCTGCTCTCCCACACATAAATACTTACTTTGAAACAACTATCACTTGGATAACAAATTTCACAGTATCTCAAATCCCAGGATAATATATATGTTTATTTCTTGCCATTATATCTTTCACTTCTTCTTTGTATTGCTCTATGAAAACTTATGCAAGTGAAGTTCTTAGTCTGTAGCAAACAAGCAAAACAGGTATTAGTGACTCAGTTATATGGTTTTATTTTTCAATTATATATATCTTTATTACTAAAATAATATAGATCTGAAGTACAAAGGTCTCCCAGTACAAAGAATCTTTGTAACTTCATATGCAATGATGATAGAAGATGAGTAAAGCTGTTTATAAGTCAGAGGATCAGAATACTTGTTAGTATGTCGAGTGACTTTCAATTCAGTGGATTAAAAATAATTGGCTATCATTGAATGGAAAATGAGGAAGCTTGCAACATACTCACTGAAGCTGATCATAGCAGATGGGAGATGAGATTTGTTTTTCTGAGTGTGTATTTTAATCTTGCTTGAACTGAATAGTCCAGTCTAAGAAAACTTTATGCATGAACTCTGTGACTTAGAAATGCTACAGGCAAGATGGTTCCTTCCTCAGAGACAGAGAACTAAAATCATTTGATTCTAAGAACAGATATGCACAGTCATGCTCTTTTTGCCAAATATCTTCAGGCTATTTGAAATAATAAGCAGTGTGAAAAAGTGATAATGAAGAGGAAG
Organism: Penelope pileata; assembly: GCA_013396635.1. Classification (NCBI taxonomy): domain Eukaryota; kingdom Metazoa; phylum Chordata; class Aves; order Galliformes; family Cracidae; genus Penelope; species Penelope pileata. Next base: position 14,329 of record WBMW01002436.1, on the reverse strand, counting down.
AATACCTAAGATGTTTGTGAATGAACACTCTTGGAGAATGAAGAAGAAAAGGTCAGATATAAAGAAATTGCTTGTGGTAACAAGACTGAATTGCTGACACTGGAATGCCCTTTAAGTACTGTGGTTTTATGCCTTAGATTATCTACAGATGTATAGTCAGTCAATTGGCTGATCGCTACTCAGTTGCAACGTCTTGCAAAATGAATTATACAGCTGTACTAGTAAAATAAAACCATAGAATCATTTGAGTTGGAAAGGACCCTTAAACGTCATCTAGTCCAACTCTCTTGCAATGAATAGGGACATCTACAGCTAGATCAGGTTACTCTGACCCTGGTCCAACCTGACCTTGAATGTTTCCAGGGATGAGGCATCCACCACCTCTCTAGGCAATCTGTTCCAGTGCTTCACTACCTTTACTATAAAAAACTTTTTCCTTATATCCAACCTAAACCTCCCCACTTTTAGTTTGAAACCATTACCCCTTGTCCTATCCCCTCAGACCCTGCTAAAGAGGCTGTCCTCTTCTTTCTTGTAGCCCCTCTTTAGATACTGAAAGAGCAGAAACAAATGATTTCACTGGAGATTATATACCTGGTGAAAAGGCATTAAAAGTCCTCCAAACTAAAACTACTCAGGGAAAAGACAAATCATAAAAATTAAAAAAAAGTCTTTTGGAGTTCTGAGAATGAGTAAGATTAGTATATGCAAAATGGCAGCTAAAAAATTGTGGGGTAGACCTTATTAACAGAGATGTCATGTTAACAGAGTAGAAAGACAAAAGCTTTATTCCACATTACAGTTTACCATATCTGGACTAGTAATTTTCATTTTAAGCTTCTCTTTATCAGAAAAAATTAAGGTAAAGTAAGATTAAATGAAATAAAACAAAGTACTGAAAAGATTTAAAAAGTCAAGAAAATAACAGCAAAAGGATGCAGATCTGAAGGAACTACAGTGAATGGAAAGATTTAAAATGATTAAAGAGACATAAAGAGACAGATACTCATTTGGTTTAAATCAGCGTGTCTTCAGTGCGGATTTGGTCTGAGAAATCTCTAGATATTTGCCATATATATACAGAAAAGGAAGATAGAGTGTGGAGGAATGTCTCAAATAGTAATAGGGTCAAACTAATTAAATGCATATAGGTTGGATATTATGAAAATGTTAACTGTGTAATACATATCAGTTTAGGAATGTGTCTTCTACAGGAAATGGAAGAAGTATTTATGGAATTATTTCAACCGAGACAGACATAAAAAAAACCTAAATAAATGTAGTGGAAAACAAGTCTGTATTAGTTAAAATGTGATAGCTACGTTTCTTCTATTATCTACTTACTGTGATTTTCTGAAGCATTTGCAATCTCTGAGCTTGTAGGTTTGATTGTGCACTAGAAATAAACCTAGATGTGTTTTTTTGTATAATAGCTCAGATAAAGCTGAGCTGAAATAAAAGGGCACAAAGTAGAAAAAGGAGGCTGTGACAAGTAAGATTGCCTTTGGACAATTAGAGCTGGGAAATCTTCCTTTTGTAATGCACTTGCTTTTGTTTTATTTACCTTTCAAATACTTCAGGTAAATGAGGATACAGTTACAGAGAAGAGATAATTCTGAGCCTTCAAGATAATCTTGATCGCATTTCAAAAACTGAAGATGGAGCTAATGCAAACTATTGGCTATGTGCAGAATGAGAGGAATGACCTCTAGCAATAAGTAATGGCTACAAGATGAAGCCATGCCTCACACTGTGTCTTAGTTTCTAACTGAAACTTTCTCTCTTAGTGTCTGCTACAAAGCTGTGTTTTGATTGTAGAGGAAAGACAAGGCTGATAACACCTGGCAGAACTGAAGAAAGCCAAGGACACATTAATTCTCAGTTCTGCCAGTGAAGGGGCTGGGGGGGGGCATACGGAGCTGGGAGGGGACAAGAACGGGGCAGCTGACCCAAACTGACCAAAGGGATATTCCATACTATATGACATCATGTGATATATGGAAGGGAAGTTAGCTGGGAGGGCCCGTTAGCTTGGGGATTGGCTAAGCATCAGTCACGGTCGGTGAGCGATTGCTTTGTACAATCACTTGTTTTGTATATAATTATCATTACTGTTATCTTATTCTATTTTCCTTTTCTGTTAGTAAATAGTTTTGTCTCAACTCATGAGTTCTACCTTATTTCTCGATTCTCTCCCCCATCCCAGCTGGGGGGAGGGGAGGGGTGAGCGAAAGGCTGTGTGGTGTTTTCAGACCTGCTGGCTCAAACCACAATACTATCACACTGCATCTTGCAACAGATAGAGCTTTCTGGTAACCAAAAATATTACTTTTCATCATCTGGCTTGTCAGTCTGATGAGTGTTCTAACTTCTCACAACTAAAAAAAAAAACACTTCTGTTGTAATGAGAGGAAAGCTGAAACATCTAAAGTTTAGACATAAGCTATAGGATTGTATTTGTACAAATCAGACTTAATGCACAGCACAGGACAAATCGTCACTAGTTGTTATATGATTTCAGTACGTTGAAGTCAGTGATTGTTGCATATAAAGAAACAGAAATTTTTGGCCCAGTGACTTGAAATTTTTGCTGTCATAACTCCTGACTTCTCTATGTACTCTGAATTACATTGTAGGTAGAAAATTAATTTTTAGAAGTATTTGTACAACATTCAGAGATATATTTGTTGCAGGACAACACTCAGAAGAAAATTGGAATTTTGTTAGCTGCAGAGAAAGTATCTCCAAATCCTCCCCCTTTTCATAGCATTATATTGACAAGAAGCCTTTAGTACTCTCAAACCTCCCCACCGCTGCCAGCTCCATTAAACAAGATTTAAATGATTGAATTTTTAATTCAATTCAGTTTGATTAGTCCTGAGATTATGTGTATTTCCTTTGGAATCCTCAGTGTATTTTTTTTTCAAATAAAAAGACAAGGGGGATACCACAGAAATTAGTAGTGCTTGCATGGTTGTATGTATGGAAGAGGAAAAAGCAATTCAATATGAAGGCATTTCTACATGTTATTCCCTGCCTCTTGTTTGTTCTCAGTCAGCACCCTGTAAGTGATGCTGAGTCTTCAGTAATGCTGTGGGACTCCTTTTCCTATGACTTCCCTACTAGATGCTTTGAACTGACAGTGTATGTTATTCATTACTGTCACTGATGGAAAGAGTATCAAACTCAGCATCTGGACATCATTATCTGAACATCAACACACTTTATAAAGTATTTCCCTTATCACGCTTATAAAAAAGAACATTGTTTCGTGTTCCTTATGCTCTACCTAGATGTTACTATTTTAACAGCTAGAAAAAAGTTGCATTTTGTTTCAGTAAATCAGTTTCCAATTCAAAGAACCAGCAAGAATCTGAAAAATATAGACTAACAATACAAACACAAGCAAAAAAAGACTCAGATACACTGAATTTCATTTTGATCTTGATCTGCAGGGTTTGCAGTGCTGTAATACCAATAATTTCAGAACTGTTTCACTTCTCTATTCTAAAGTATGTGGGATCAAGAATTAGAATAGAGAGATTTTATTTTTTTCTTTTACTCCCTTTGGATGATGAAGTATGAAATGCGGCCCAAACTGCTTTTATTTTGTCATCTTCTCTAGGATATTCCCCTGAAAGCGAATGATAGAGAGGAGGTTGTAAAGACAGTTTACATACTGTCAAGACAATGTTTCTTGAGTAGAGGCCAGGTCACAGAATTTTATGCTAGCCGGCTGCTTACCTCCTCTTAAAGAGTCATGAATGCTTCTGATACAGGGTCCAAATTTCTTGTGCTTTTTGCCAACCATGAAAGTCATGAGTTTCACCTGGTAATTGTAAATTGTAATTATCATGGTAATTTGTAAATCTTGTAAATCAGAATTAACTCTATTTGGAAACAAACATACAACTTGATAATGTTCATCCTCTGTTACTATATCTGAAGTCCATTTAAGTCAGATTACTCTACTAAATGCATTGAAAATGTCCTTTGGCAAGGAGGCTTTGAAAATAGATCTCATTCGGTACTGATCAGTGGTTTCAGTGAACAGGCCGTTTGTTATATTTAGCATTCCACAGTTACTTAAGTGAAAAGACAAGAAAGACCAGTTCCTCACCTCAACTCTAATTGCCTCATATATATAGATACCTAATTGATTTTTTCCTGCAAAAATCTGTAAAAGTGATCATTACAACCTTTTAAAAAAGAAGAGCTATTTATTTGTAATTTGGATTATTGTATAGTTAGCTGTATTTGGGTTTCAGTTATGTTGTAAAGATTGTTTTAGTTTTTTCTATACTGCATTTATTTCAGTCATAATTTTTTTTTACAACTAAAAGAAAGTAAAAAATCCTGGCATTCTAAATTGATGTTACGTATTCTTGAATCAATCAAGAATGTCTAAATTCAACACTGAGATTTTGTTACTCTGGTCTCGATGTGTAAGCTTCAAAAATGACATCTATTACCAAAAACATGAGTTTAAGATAGGGAGGACTTTTGGGGGTGAATTTTAGGAATTTGTTCTTGATTGAATAAATGAGAAATCAAAAGGTTCAATTTATTTCCCTTGGAAAAGAAGAGGGCAGGAATAGATTGTACTCTAGCTGAAATAATCCCAAGATTTGCAGTTTGATAAGAAGTTCAGTTAGAAGATGTCTTATTTTTCTTTTGTGTTACTCTAGTGATATCTGATCTCCACAAGTTTTAATATTTAGAACAAAGTTGGACACAGTGACTAAAACTAACTTTAACTCTTCTTTGACTATCAAAATATCAAATTGTATCTATATTACAAGAGAATATTTGTTATTTGTTTAACTCCGTGGTATTTTAGTGAATAATACATACTTCAAAGATACTCATGGACCAGGCAACCTTTCAGAAGGAAAAAGGATGTCTATTTCTCAAGGTATAATTGTCTTCTTTCAGGGTAACTTGTTTTTTAATTTGAAATCCGTACTTCAAAGAGATTCTAAGTGAGTTATCAATCGTTTGAAGCTGTCGAGAGGTAATGATTTAGGATTTCCATTTCAAAGAATTCTGCATCTGAGATAAAATAGAACAATTCCATTGAAAACCAAAAGATTCAGGCCTGAAATGACAGTAAGACAGCTTCTAAAGGATCAGCTAACAGACAGGCATATTTTCACTGTTCCTTGGTGAATCTCTTGACCTACATATGCTTGGATTATCTGAACCCATGGATTTATTACTAAGTAAACTCAATTACTCAATAGAAGTTAGGCTAAATAAAATGATCCCTGCTGGATCATTAACACAAAGTGTTACTCTTGACTATTGAATATTGTATTTGAAGAATTATAAATATATAAGTATATATTGTCTGTTGTTTTCAAGGTCAGATCAAGCTATCTATATATTTGAATGCGCATGTTACTTACAAAATGATTTCTTTCTAGTTTCCAAATAAATGACTGAGAATTTGATCATTATTTTGAAATGCTTTTGCTTGTTTAAGAATGAAGAACACATAAATCTTATTTTGTCATTATTATTTTTTGGTAGAATCAAAGAGGCATTAGTTCTGGGAAGTAATCTCTTGGTGGTGGTAAAATTGCTATAGTCAGACTGCCTACTTTCCTGAGCTGAAGTCTTGGAAGGTCAAGTTAAGTAATACTGCAGCCACTAAAAGAAGAGTTGTGAACTATTAGCTATCATTCAGCAAAGTTATCTTTCCCAGCAGCAACTGTGACCTTCAGTGTCTTCCAGCCTCTGGATGTTAGCAAGAGCAGAAAGACCTGGATCTTTTATACAGCTTTTCCTTCCCTGTGGTAGGAATAGTACAGGCATGGCATAGCGCAGTTTCCTGGTTCTCGAGGTTCCTCTCTGATGCTGAAAACCCTTAAAATGGCTATAGATCTACCACTGCATTGATTGAGCAACAGAGTGAACTTTGAATACGTAGAAGTTATCAATCCTAATTAAAAAATTTGACTGTACTTACTGAAAGACAAAGAAATACCTCAATCATCTTGAAATATTAACTATTTCTAACTGGGCCACTTTGTCCTGCCAGTGCTATCCCCAAATTAGTCATTGTATTTCTCAGCATACCAAGTAAGTTGTCTTAACCAGACAACTAACTCCAATAGAAATAATGGTTAGGTAATGGACAAAAAGTATGCAATTGATTCATATGTATTTTTCAGAAAATCTTTCTAACAAAGAATGTTTGCTAACATGTGGGCAGGATTTGGAAAGACAAATCACCCCAGAGAAATGTATGAACAAGAGAATCAATCACCTGAATCTGTAGTACACTAATAGAAAATTAATCTTATAAACTATTATCTGTATAACATCATAAATTATATTATAATTCACATAATTTAATTTATAATTAAATGTATTTTATTTAAAATTTTGTTTTTTAGAATTAATTTTATAAATTTAATTTATAATTGATTTAATTTATAATTATTTATAATATCATAAGATTATCTTTATAATTATCTTATAAATTAGTATCTTTAGGTTTAATATTTATTTATTTATAAGATGTAGTTTCACTTCACAAGAGTCAGCCTCATATATAGAGAATATTAGAAAAACTAGAGTGACACAGAGATCTTACGGAATTTGCAAACATAACTAAGTGCAGAGAGATTCGGATACTGTCTGAAAACNTTTTTTTTTTTTTTTCCCTAGCAAAGCATTCACATGACTCAATTAGTTTTTCCTTGTTACTAGCCATTAAAGTACAGGATAGTTTCCCATTAAGAATGCACCTCGCTTTTTACAACACAGTACACAAATAAAATAACTCTTTTTTAGACACAACTTGTTTAATAAACATTCATACTTAAATCAGTCAAGCAAGTAGCAGTCTAGATAATGTAAGAGACTTACCCAATCAAATTGCTAAGAACATACTGTATTACTAAAAATTTTTAAATCAAACCAGATCAAAACAGGAGCTTTTAGTGATTAGTTTATCTCTGATAGTCATGTGGCAGTGATCTGTAACTTCATTTTATATCCCAACTGATTACAAAAATGTCACTTAATTTTAGAAAAAAATAATCTAGTGGTAAATAAAATGTTGCCATTTGTCTGGCTTAGTCTCCTTTTGAGATAAAAATTTGCCAGCTTAAATATTTATATTAATCAAGAACTGAAATCACTAGAGAAGGAAAAAAAGATCTGTAAACTCATAAGAGTACACAACAATAAGTAAAATTAAGACTAACTAAAAGGAAGAAAACAGACAGAGAATTATGAATCTGTTTGTGTTCCCATCTGACTTCTGTACTTTGTCTTTATTTCCACTTCTGACTTGATATTTGCTTGGGAGCTGACACGCTGAAAGTATGTGGTCAAACAATTTTTTAAGTCCTGTAGTTATTTTGTGTCAAACCCCTTCCACGTTGCATCAGTGCCCATGTAAAGAACGTGAAGAAATGTTTTCATTTCAGTGGCATTAGTCCTTCTAGATTTTGCTGAGTTAGCATGGGATATAAATCACAGCAAATTTGGTCAATAAGCTTTTATTTTTGGCATGATATGCTACCTTCATACCAAGTACTCAGCTGTAATGATTTTTAAAGGTTATTATACTGTTAAACAGAAACAACCACGAGATTTTTTTCCTTTCACTTCATTCCCCTGCTGTCTTGAATCTAGCTATCTAAGACCCTAGCCAGTATTTTTCATGTGATTCTCATGTTCACATGGAAAGTGAAAGAATAAAATCCTAGACCACAAGATATTTTCATTTCTTTCAAAAGATGTGCACTGAATACTTTTTAAGACAGTGAAATTAATTTCACAGAGACAAAGAAATTTCTGAGCTCAAAATTAGTTTAAGTGATTCTTTACACTTCTGATAAATCTATCCAGAGCTATGGCAAGAGGAAAAGGAGAGTGGAGATACAACACCTAGCAGCTCTTGCTGCTGCCAGGTGGAGACGTTGCCTGAAAAGAATTTCTGTTGAGAGTGAATGTTGATTGAATAGTGATTTGTAGTCTACTGTTTGCCTTCTCTGGGTATTGCAGTCTTCTGAGGGCAGCACTCGGTGTTTCTGAGGGAAGGTTTTGATAGTGACAGTCTTCAATAGCCATACAGGGATGAGTACTTGCTACAAACCACAGCAAGAGGTACAGGAAGCACCCTTGTGAGGGGAATCCATTAAACAGGAAGACAGTCAAAATGAGTGGAGTTCCAGCTCCATGTCTACTTTGGCAGCAAGAGAAGCTGCTGTGACATGCAAAATTCATTTGAATGTCAAAGAAGTGAAGGAAGCCATCACTTTAGAAAACATTTGAAGATGGGAGGTCAAAGAAAGGAAAATATAGTATTTCTTTTTCCAAATAAAAGAAGTTGCAGGAAAGACAAGAATAAATTGCTTCTTCTCTAGGTAACTGTGTGCTGTCTCTTACTGACAGCACAGCACATTGCTAAGGTTACAGTTTAGACTGTGGAGTTTGTCTGTGTTTCTTAGAATTTTTAATGGGCGTAGGCAGTCTTGGTTTGTCTTATTTAGGGGTGGTGGTTTTCCACTTCGTCCCACAGTTTTATATTGCCTGTGTCATCATTTCAGGCACAAGAAATAATTAGCCCTGGAAATCATCTTTTTTTTTCTTCTTCACAGAAGCTGAGCTAATTCATTTTAAAATAAAAATGTCTCCATTTAAGATCCCACACTGAGAGTGTCACAAATTATGTCAATTTACCAAATTGGTGATTGCCAACAAACGACTGAGAATTGCCAGAATCAGTTAAACACTTTTGGCTCAGCTAATATCCTCCCATGGAAAAAAGTCATGGGATGGCCAAAAATCAGGCAGAATGATCTGCACTCTTGAGCCACAGTTTCCACTGCATCATGTGCTGAGGAATGTGGGGGGGGATGATTTCAAACACCCACAGAGCCGGCAGGGATCGCAGTTTCAAGGACCCACAGGAGCTTCTGTGGGATGCATTTTCCTGTGAATCTGTTGACCCTGAGGTATGCTTTGAAAAACATTGCCCAGACTTTGCCTATGTGTTGTCCCAGGCAGCCTGCCCCCTGAGGCTTAAAATGCTTTGGGGAGTTTTACAGGTGCCGAGTGGGAATTGTGCAAAGCACTTCTGCCAGTGTCAACAGTAACTACGTAAAGAAAATGCCTGTGGCTTTCAGTTAGGAGGAATATTTCTCTACTACTGAAATGTCCCCTCCCAGAACAGTTGCAATCTTTCAGAACCTAAGGACCTCTGTTTGAGGGCTGCTTGCATGCAGTGCCTTTCATGGGACTAAAGGGATAGATAAGACAACATTATTTCATCCCTCCCTCTTTCTTTAGACCAAAAGATTGGATTTTCTGCTCCTTTCAACCCCTCTGTGGGAGGAGTTGGAGGAGATTACACAGTTATTCATCATATACGATTCACAGTTCTCTGTGCATGGTTAGAAATTCTTCTTGCAGCATGAGATTTCCAATGGCTGCATGGAAATGAAAGGACCCAGCTTTCTTTTAATTATTCTGGATCATTCCTTCCAGCTTAATGCAGAATTTTACTCTTGTGCTGTCAAGGACATCAATAGACAGTTCAAGGTTTGGGGAAGGGAGAATGGTTAGAAGGTAATGAAAGATGTTTGTTGTCTTCTTTTGAAGATAAAATAGGAGTCTACAAATGAAAGTTTATGAGTTAATGCACTGACAATTTTACATTGACTAAGAAAGTACAGCTTCTCTATAGCGATTCCTTTGACATACACATTCTGAAAGAAAAATAGATCTGTAATATAATTACTAACTTTTTTAAATGTTTCTTTCTTCTGTTTGTATTATGTGCCTGTGATTGAACACCTACTTGCAGATGTGCTGTTACATCCTTCTTTTTCTGATGCTCCTGTCTACAATGGGCAGATTAGGACAGCCAGAATAAACAAGGGTGTTGCTTTCAACCAGCTACCCAGTTACATCCAAAAGGAGAAAGGAGTTGCTAGGGAGAGAGTTTCTTAACTCATTTCCCAGCCAGAAAAAAAATGACAGCAACAAAACTTATTCCCAGTCCAGCTAAGTACAAAGTTCTTCATTTAAGAAACCATGGAAGCTCTTTCTCTCCCTGTCTCTGCACACCCCCCCCACCCTTTTTTTCTTTTATCTGGCAAAATAACTGGAGTTACAAGCGGCACCTTTTCTCTCTTTTTTAATGCTTCTAATTAATTAAATGTGAGGATTATAAAATATGCCCCCACTGTAATAAAAAGTTTTTTAAAATTAACATTTTTGTGAGCCACATTTTGTCACACTTGTATATTTTTGAAGTCAGTAGTAGTCTTGAGCCTAAACCAGTACACACAGAAGTACATCGGAGGATGGTCCAATTCCTTCAGTTCAGTGTAGTAAGTAGTATTGATTTTTGTTAAATCAACCCTATCTTCTAGAATTAATAGACAAAATCCAGCCCAGTGTCTGAACATTTTCTAAAAATTAAGCTAATTGAAAAAGCCAAATAAAGTTAACCATCACCAGTTATCCAGTTAAAGGATGGAAAGACCAAATAAATAAATAAAATTAAAGATCTAGTGTCTATTATTAGCAGACTAGTAGAATGGACTTGAAAAAATCATCAGCCTCAGACAGTAGGTTGACAAGGTCTTCCTGCAGCTAGGCTGGAATTCATCTGTTGCTTTGCATTAATTTGGTCATGGAAAAGAAGCTCCTTCCCATCCAACCCTATCTGAATGTTTACAGTTTAAAGAGGTATACATTTCATTATTAATTGGACAGAAATCATTCTTGTCATTGCCTTCAAACAGCAGCATGTGTGCCTGCCAGTGGGAAGACTTTCCCTCTGCCTGTACTTTGATAGCAATGACAAGAAGCACTACTGTGAAGCCATGAATGTTGCAAGAATTTTTCAGTTAACAACTAAAGAAGTGCAAGACTCTAAAATGTGCATAGCTTTATGTTCTGCTTCCTGTTGTGCAGAGTATACAGAATTCATAGCAGATGTTGAATATGCTGTCAAAGTCACATAAAAGGGAAGAGACATTGATCTTTGACCTTGGTAGTGTCTAAGAAAATGTCACTGTTTTCCCTTTGCTTTTTTACAGTCTACTCTTCTATTCCTCATAGGTTTGTTACATGAATAAGTGCCAAACTAAAAAAACGACACTGAGAGACATAGGAGGGACTACAGTGATGAGAATATGCAACATTCATAAGGCAGCATCTGGAATAAAGGACAAATACAGAAGTCTGAGCCTGTCAGTCTGTGTTTAAATTTTATGCAGTTAATAAAAAATCTACAACCTACCTGTTTCCTGCATCTCAGATTACAGACCATTAAAGTAAATAGGAAATTTGCAGTTTTATTATTAATTTAGTCTGGGATTAAGCTCTGAATGCTTACTTCACATTTTCCACACCACCTATTTTTCTTCTGAACTAATAAACTGAGGTTACAATGAATGCTTTTAAAAATTCAACATTTAATCATATTTTGATGAGAATTGTATTTAAATATATTTATCTATATTTAAATATAAATATATATANATATAAATATATATATAACTATAATATATATTTAAATTTATATCTAAATACTCCTGCACAGCATGTACATATATTTCTATTTCTATTTATTTCTATTTCTATTATTTCTATTTCTATTTCTAGTTCTAATTCTAGTTCTAGTTCTAGTTATTTCTAGTTCTAGTTCTAGTTCTAGTTCTAGTTTTATTTCTATTTCTATTTCTATTTCTATTTCTATTTCTNTATTTCTATTTCTATTTCTATTTCTATTTCTATTTCCATTTCCATTTCTATTTCTATTTCTATTTTTTAACAAGAATAAAAGAAGTGAAGAATTTAAAAAAAAAAGAAAAAAGAATTAAATTATTTCTATCTTTTAGAAAAACTTCAGGACGGCTATAGCTTTCCAAATATAATTGAGACAGTAAAAAAAAAGTTTTTAACAGAAGAGACAGTTAGCCTTAACATGGATTCATACCTCAGTTTTAGCAGAAATGGATAACAGTAGACGTATAGTTTTGGGCCCCTCACTACGAGAAAGACATTGAGGCCCTGGAGCATGTCCAAGGCTGTTGAAGTGCCTGAAGCACAAGTCTTATGAGGAACAGCTGAGGGAACTGGGATTGTTTAGTCTGGAGAAGAGAAGGCTCATAGGACACCTTACCGCTCTCTGAAACTATCTGAAAGGAGATTGTAGTGAGGTAGGGGTAGGCCTCTTTTCCCATGTAACTAGTGATACGACAAGAGGTAATGGCCTCAAGTTGCACTGGGGAGGAATAGGTTGGATATTGGGAAGAATTTATTCTCAGAAAGAGTGGTCAGGGACAGGAAGAGGCTGCCCAAGGACATGGTAGAGTCACTGTCCCTGGAGGTCTGCTTTTACAAGCACATTCCAACTACTTATAATCTCATTTCTGTTCTTTGAATTAAATGAGTAGAAATGAGTTAGCAATTTAATTATGAGACAACAGTATGCCTAATGCATGCAGTAAGTTTTGCATAGGACCATTGGGATTTTCAAAATTTAAGCCAGGAAAATAGATTGTAGTTCAAAGAGTTATTTTTTCTTCTAAAATTTCAGGAAAAAATAAAAACATTAATTTTCAATAAGTAATTTACTGTCATTCAATAAATCTAATTCAATTTTTACTTTATTTTTCAAGAAAACTTACTATAAATACTTGAATAATTTTAAGGCTATTCCAAGAGTGTCCAGCAGTTGAATCCCACAAGCAGAACAATTCTCTGAATCTAATTTCATAGAATCATAGAATCTCAGAATGTCTCTGGTTGGAAGAGATATCAAAGATCATCTAGTTCCAACCCTCTCGCTGCAGGCATGGTTGCCAATCGCTAGAATTTGTGACTGAAGTCCTGCTTAGAAACTGGAAGCTGTGGGAAAATTTGGGGAACTGAACATGAAGTTATTCCATGGAAGTTTATTAAAATATTGTGCCAAATAAAAAAGCACTAAAAGCCATCTCAATCATTGTTACAATATAGAGCTAAGTCAATGTGAAAAAAAAAAACAAAGTAGCACAAATGAAAAGTCACACAAGCAAACAAAACCCAAAATCAACCAACTGAAAATAATCTAGTTTTTTTTTTTAAATTTACATCACTGAACTTTCACTTTTAAAGTGAAAACTTTAATCGTAGTGTACTTGGAGTTATAGTAACAATGGACTGGTGTTTTTAATGGAAAAATGTCATTCCCTCATTCAAAAGATAAACTGCACCTTATTAAAAATCATGTTTATTTTCAAAAGCAATCTAAAACTGCCTTTTCCTGTTTGATCTTTCTAACTTTAGCTCTCCTGCTTGCAATAGAGAATAGAATTTGCAGTAGAGGAATCTCCCAGTATATCACAATCAATCATTAGCCTTGGCTAAGTAGAATAGAAATGATAAAAACTGAGCCAATTGTTGCAACTTATGGTGACAAGAGTAGTTACGATTATACTAAAAGTGGATCCAGAAATGAATCTGAGTTCCGTAAGTGGGATAAAATGCAAGCCCAGTATACTGCAATAACACTGTAATGTTCCCTTTGAAATGGATTCTTTTTCTTGTTGTAGGTTAGCTATTATGCATAAGAGCTAAATGTTTGTTGATGTAAATACATGATTCGTTGTGTCACAGGAATGCAAATGTAAAGAGAATTTGTTCAGTTTTATATTTCTTCAGCATGAACTTTTCTTCCTCTCATTATTTCTGATTAATTCTATACTAAAACTGTAAATTTATCATTCAACTTCTGTGTTCCTCTTCCATATTTGCACGTATTTTCTTTTATTGAATTTTAATAAATGAGCATGTAAATTTCCATTTCCACACTGTCATGGGAGGTTCTTAAACTTAGGACTGTAGGAGGAACTCCTACCAGACCTACATGTCTTCCTAGCTCTTTCTGAGTCTTTTTTACCTCTTGTGCCTGGCATGGAAGATGCACATGGACATACATTGCATTCTGCAATAGCTCTTGCTGTGTTTGTGGGGGTAATATATGCAAGGGCTTCCACTGTACATTCTTGTATCCTCCCTTCTGTCCTTCCTGCCTTCACATGCCTTTTTAAAATAATGCCTACAATATATACAATGTTCTTGGCATACCACTTCAATAATGTAGTGCGCTGCTCTAGAGAAGAGGTTAGGCTCTTTGTGCTTCTAATGTGCAAATAATGACTGTTAGAAAGAGAAGACAGATTTGCAAGCTTGTAGATTTTCAGCTGTTTCTCTAAGTCAAACATCTAGATTGCAAAGTATTTCATTTTTCATCTTGCTTAAGTTTCCTGGGATAAATACTACGGAAATAGAGGAACCCACGAGAAAAGGT
>WBMW01002423.1:23987-118506 GCA_013396635.1 Penelope pileata | reverse complement strand
GAAAACGTGAGGTATCAGACGAGGTTGTGGATGCCCTGACCCGGGACGTGCTCAAGGCCAGGTTGGATGGGGTACTGGGCAACCTGATCCAGTACCAGATCTGGGGGTTGGTGGCCCTGCCTGTGGCAGGGGGGCTGGAACCTGATGACCCTTGGGGTCCCTTCCAACCTGGGCCATCCTGTGATTCTATGAAGGTGTAGTAGATATTTACTCAGTGCTTTTCAAGAATTACCAGAGAATTACAGAAACTCTAGTGCGTATATGCAGCTTAAAATACTGTGCAATGCATGTATTACACTTGTGCAAACAGGTTTTACTGAATATTTAGCAATTCCTGCAACACACCAGCCAATAAATATCATCCTGTCATCAAACTAAAATAGATCTGACATCTTTTCTGGCCTGGAGGGGCAATTGCTGTGATTGCTCATCAGTACAATTTACATTGCATATAGTAGCACCAATGAAAACAAGAGAGACCTTACCTTTTATCTTTGAAGATCTGTAGCTATAAACTGAAGCAGTTTTTCTCAAGTGAGTAAGCACATTTAATGGAAGCTCTGCCCTACCATGTCTCCACTAATTTTTAACTTTGGCGGGAAGTTGAATGTGTTCGTATTCCCCAGGGTATTTCTTGCCTCCAAGCTATAAAAGCATCTTTATGTCATCCTGTCAAAAACAAGTCTTTGAAGGGATGCTTATTCCAAAAGCAAGGAGTTCTTTTTTGGCAGAGAATTGATAAGTATTTTTTCCCTGTCTTTGAGTGAAAAAAGGAGGGATGAAATATTCATATTTATTTGTATTCATGACCACGTAAGTTTTATCTGTAAGACTTATGTTTCAAGCCAGGCAAGTTTTCCTACACAGGTGTTTGCAAAGAACCCTCATGTATGTATTGTGATTCCCACATGTTCACTCACATTTTTTAGAATATAAACAGACCATCTTTGGGTTTTTGCTTTGAAATACGTGTGTGAGGGAAAACTTTTGTTGCTTCAAACCATCAGGTATGTGTAATTGCCTTTGCTGAGCACAGCACTTCATAAAAAATTGTGATGAATATAAAATGCAGATAATGGATCACCTAAGATCATATCATAAGCTAAAAATGACTGTAAAAAGAGAAGGAAGGAGGAGCACATACCCAGCTTTAAGTGTCAGCTTCAGCAATGGAACTGTTTCTGAATTTTGATGCAGTTTTATGTCAGATAAGCTGAACACATAGTCTGAAGTCCTAGTACTGTTTGCCACGCCAAATAAAAATACAACCACTATTTATATTGGTGTTAGAAGAAGGAGGCTGATGGGTAGAACAAGATGTTTCAGGTTTTCTCTTAACCATTGTAATGTAATAAATGACTGAGGAATATTTACATTAATTTCTTTACAGAGACCTGAGATTCCTTCGTATTCACCATGCTGAAAATCTAATCTTTCTTCCTGTTCTAGAACAGACCTTTTCTTAATGCATTTTATGAGAGTAACTTCCAGTGTTGCAGTGTTAGTTGCAGGAATGAAACCCACATGAGGTGTACAGCACTGAACTTCAGACATCTAAGCAATTAGACGAGTCCACAATCTTAAAATGTTTCCACTCCTCTTTACATGGGGAGAATTAGCGATTCAGGAAAGACATTGTCTGAATGTAGCTGAGTAGGAAGAACACTGATGCCACATTTAGTTAGAAAGATCTGAGCAGACAGAATACAGATGCTGCATAAAGTTAGAAAGCTGAGGCATTCTGAAAATACTGCTTTTCTTACTGCAGTTTTGTCACTGTGCCATCACCAAATATCTTTGTTTCTGCCTCGTGGAAGAAAACTTAAGGTGAGAGGTAGTGGGGTTTGGTGATGCAGGTGGCTTTCAGCACTTGCCTTGTACAGATGATTTCAGTCCAATTGAACTCATGGTTTATTTCATATGTATTTGTCTTCCTGTCTGCCTTTGCTGCTCCTCACAGCCCTACATTTCAAAATTAATCATAATTTAATTAAAGTGCCAACTTTGAATGAATTTTTACCAGAAATCTATAAGCTGTCTTTGAGTCCGGAAGCTGAATGCTACGTGTTGGTCAGTGAACGATGTATGGTGGGAGTGGGAAGGTTTGGCATTAACCTCTTCTTCCAGTCTCAGTCATTAGTCTCTCCATTTTAAGTACACAGTTTCTTGGGTAAAAATGAGCAGAGGCACTGGGAGCAGCATCCAGGGCTAGGATCTTTCCTTCGCCCCACCTGAAGGCACACTTTATTGCTGCGGTACGGCCAGTTCCTTCTGGCCCTGTGCACTTCGTATCATTAGCTTTGTGGCTTCATAACTTCAGTGGAAGACCTGAAGAACTTGGCTCCAGTCTGGAGCTAAGGCACTCTGGAAATATGACTTTGAATCAAATGAAGAACAAAGTTATCTTCCCAATTGCTCAGCATGGCCTCTAACCCCTAGACCATTACACAGAAAATGCAACATAGGTTTTTCTACCAAAACAATTACAGTTGATCTGCTGTCCACTGAAATCAGTGCTCTCAGTATAAGGTTAGGTAGGTTTTATCAAAATTGAGATAATAAGCTCCATTTGAGGACTTAGGCACAAAAATTAGTTGATGAACCAAAGTGAAAAACAGAGACATCTTTAGCCCTACAGTGAAAACTTCGGTAGTCTTAAAACTTTACTAACAAATTTCAGATGCATGAATACTCAAGTAGCCTAGAATTCTGCAGACTGTATCTGTTGAACAAATACCAATATTCCACCTCTCCCTGAAGTTGCTATGTCCTTCTGTGGATCTGTGCCTATATTCAGAGACACGGTCAGTAGCAAGGAACAGGACTCCAGAGCAGTGTCTTGGCACTCAGAGCACCATGACTGTGAGAGTTGTGATAGCTACACTTTCTACTCTAAAGCAGCATTTAATTTTGGTAATTCATAGCAATGGTGTGCACCCTACTCTAGGGACCCTCCTATAACCGAAGCATTGGACTAGATCATCTCCAGAGGTCCTTTCTAACCCACGTGACTCTGTGACTCCGTGATTCTGTGCTTACAAAAATATTATTCTGATCTTTCTCCCTACTCTCCATTTTCCTCTGAAATTGACAAGGATTAAATCATTTTCTCAATTCTGTTATGTCATATATCACAAAACGATCTCAAAGCAACACCAGATTTGATATCTGTAAATCTCAAATATTAATTTTGTCTAGTTAGAAAATTGTTTTGTATACAAGAAACAATCTAAAACTGAGGTAAACTTTATGAAGAAATCATTAACACTGCTTTAGAATGTTGCAAATGCTCCTGTAGAGTAACTTGCCCTGACTCATGGGAGATCTCTTTTGGATGACTGGTTCCTCACAGAACTTTGGCATCTGGGTCCCAGCAGAACACGAGCAGCACTCCACTCTTCTTCCTGATGATGCAGCACATGAACCAAGTCCCCTGAACGCCCCCCATTACAGGCTCAGTATCTGCCTGGTGGTGGTCATGGAGATAAAACTGTGGGAACCAGCATTGCAGATCAGAGCCAGTGTGAAAAAGGGTATGTAAATACAGTAAGAATACATAACTAGGATTGCCTGCTAGTGCATAAGTGTCTTAGATTTCACAGCTTAAATCCTATTTGAATTCTTGCATTGTAAATGGGTGATTTTCTCCATCCGGTACAGTTATAGATCTTCCCTTAAAGGCTTTTTCCTGTGGCAACTGCATACTGAGTCTCTGTCATCAGGCTGAGGTACAAGTTCCATTCCATCCCGTATTTCAGGTTCGCTGGCTTGGCGTTCGGCATATTTCTAAAATATGTAAACAACATTTAAGAATGCTGAAAGCACCAAGGTATAATTTATGAAACAGAATTTTCCTCCTCCCTTCCACTCACAAGCTTGCCTTTATCCACTCTCCTTATGTCATTGTTTACAGCCTGTTTACAAGGTGTCTTTTTAACACACCTACTAACAGGCTACATTGCCTCTGACAACCCCCTTTAATGTTTTCCCATATCCTATGATTAATGCCAAATTGAATATTGTCATTACTTATGCCTCTAACTACTTCACACAGATAATGCTGTCATTTTTGTACACTTAACAAAGCCAAAATTTGTGTCAACCTGTGACTGCTGAAGCTGAGCTCTAACTCTCTACAGCAAAGGAGGAAAAAGAAATTAGTACTTCCAGAGAACAGAAACTGAAGTTTCACTAGAGATTTGCACCTGCTAGGGAACCAATGACTACGTGGCCTGCCTCACCACTCTACACTGATGCCTCATCGCTCTGCAAGCCATATTTCCAGAATTTTTTTTCCATGTATTCATTGTTAAGTAATACAGCAGAGCAGCAAGTGAATGGACAAATATGAAGGAAAAAAGAATGGACAAATATGAAGGAAAAAAGAAAGTTGTTCACGGATTATATCCTAGCTCTGTTAGAAACCATATACCAAGTGACACTGAAAACAGGTCTGACTGTGAGGATGGAAGCAAAAAATCAACTAAATCTCTCATTCTGCAAAACAACTATTAACAACTATTGTGTCAGACTGGCTCTTTAATGACAAGGCAAGTTTTAGCAAAGTTCTTTACACTGATCTCCTGTGAATAACATAAACAATGTCTGCTTTTGATGTAAGGACTGAATACGAGACGTGTAGCATCAGCAGCTGTAGCAGTTGAGGACAAGCAATACAATGACATATTGAACCAACCTGGAGCACTTTGTAATAGTAGCAGTAAAGCCTGTGAGGCTGAAGCAATTCTCTTGCCATCGATTGTCCTTCTTTAGCAATTTTTTGTGCTTCTTCATCATTTTCCTGGAAAATTGAGAAGAAACGGGAACAGGAACGATAACAGAACTATCACTGAGTTACTCGAAGCCTTGCTGGCCTTAGTAGTTTTATCAAAAGGATGACTCAAATCTGATCTTTTACAATTACTGGTACACTGCAAAGGCACACTGTTTAAATTTTAGATTTTTTTTGAAAATACCATGTTGCTTTTACGGTCCCAGTTAGTAGCTTGGGGCTATCAGGAACACCTTTCATGGGTAATTGCACAGTTTCGAAAACTAAGTTGACTATTGCTCCACTGTTTTGTCCAAGCCACAAGCCTCTTCAAAAGCAGCTCGGACTTCTCCCACACATATTAGTTACACTGAAAACAAAGCTGCAGCTGCAGTCCTCTTCTGTGCAGTGCAATTTAAAGTTTTCCTTTTCACATTTAGAAGTGACACGTAATGCCAGCATAAGCACTTGAATTTTCATACTTGCTCTGAAGTTTTTCAGGTCCGTATTTCAAAGTTTTTAGTATACTCATCTGATTATTTATGAAGAACTACAGTATGGTCAAAACAGAATCTTTTCTTATGTTTTTAACATAATAGTTAAGCTTAAAATACAAATGGTATTTACAGTCATACAGAATGCCAGCCTCTTATTCTGAGCACTTTTATACAGAGTGGTGATTTTTTCGTGCATTTAAACCAACACGCAATGGCTCCTGTTCTAGACAAAACCTGAAAGAAGTGATAGAATTCATTAAGTAGCATCAAGGATTCTGGGCATTTCTTTGAAAATTACCTGCATTAGTCAGTATTCTAAGGCTCTGACTCATGAAAACACTTCTGCACATACCTAAAACTAATTTGCAAGTATTTCCCTGAATAGAGATGGTTATTTGAATTAAGAACTTCCTCTTCCATAATAACAACAAAATGCACTTCCTTTATCCCAGGATCTCAGTAGAGAATGCAGAATGTGTACGTGGAAATACAGAAAGAACAGAGTACTAAGATAATTTTTAACACATTTATTGAATTTGTAATGAAACTTACCTTAGCCCATTTTATTTTCTCTAGCAAGTCCTCCAAGCTTCTCTTAACTGGAACATAATGTTTCCATGGTTTCAGTACAGTATAAAAATGTTCATAGTAATGGGAATCTTGTTTCAGGACTAGGCTGTCACCCAGCAAGAGGTATGGAAACCTGTAAGCTGCTACAGTCCCATCAACATTCACTTGGTATTTGTACTGCAACATGAAGACAGAGAGAGGAAAAAAAAAAAAAAAGTGAAACTTTGGAAACAGAATACGAACACTGATTTATATTATATAAAAGATTCTTTTCCACTTCTATTAGTTCTCATCTTTACGCCTGCTTTAGTGTAATGTGGGTGTAGTTTCATGGTGTTCTGGATAACATAATGGTAAGATTTGTTTTCAGCTCAAGAACCTTTGTGTCACAGGGACTTCCTGATGTGTATTATTCTATTCAGTGTCCTGTGGCAGAACAAGGGGTAGAGCTGTAAATAAATGTAAATTAATCTACACTTCAAAAGAGTAAATTTATTCTCACTTAAAACTATTGCGAAGAATTAAAACATTATCCTAAGAGCAACCATGAAGACACAGCTCTGTCAGATACTCTTGGCTGTTTCAGCATTTCTGATACATTAATCTCTGGAACGGGACTTCCATTTCCATGTGTTATAATTACTTTCTGCAGAACTCTGTCCCCTTCACTTTTTATACACAAGTTGTGTCCATTGTTTTCATATTTACTCCAAGTAAAAAACCTGATGGTAAGCAATCAAATTTCTCAATCTATTTAAAAAAAAATCTCAAAGAACTCTCAAAGAGAGAGATTTTTCAAATCCATGAATAAAGTGCAGTAGCAACGACCTTGATTACGGGAGGTCTAGCTACCCTGCATGGATCAGTTTTCTCAGTGCAGCACAATTGTTTTGCTTGCTGAATGGAATTAGCAGAAGTTAGTCTCGTTGTTTTAGTTGGTAAGAACCTGACAGCAAGGTTAATCCAAGACTGTAATTTCCATGCTACCTTAAAGAAGTCAAAGAAGCCCATCAGAGGAACCTTTCCCAACTCCTTTTCTTTTTCTCTGAAGAAGAAATATCCTGTTATTCCAGCATCTAGTAGTTCCGGATTTTCCTTGGATAACTTGACAAGATAGAGGCGTTCTTCTCGGCTGTCTCGACCTCTAAACAAAGCTTGCTCAGTTTTGTTTTCCCAGAACGGGCCTATGAGCATTGAGTGATAAGATGAAAGTGAACAGTAATGAGATATTCATGATATGTTTAGTGCAAATAATAGGAACTTGTTGCGGCACTGACATCACACCCAGAGACATGGAAAAACAGGCATGATTTCTCATAGTTAACACATAATCACTTATTAACCACAGGGTTTAAACTCCCAATTCTGGCATGAATTTCTGGGATGAGAAACTGAACAACTTTTAAAAAGAAAAGCAGAGAATTGCTTTTACACTCAACAATATTGCAAATACCTTGAAAATGGTGTAAGACATTAACATCAAATTTCGTAAGTAAAATAATAATCGAAGTAATTCTCTAAAGACTGACACAATAACCAAACTTTCTTTAATAAAATCCACTTCTGCTACCCCGAAATCTACTCAGGTCTGTGAGAACTCACTTAACGATGATCTATAAAGGAAAAAAACAGCTATACTGTGTCTTCAAGATACTTAGCAAGAGCCTGAAAGACTTCATAACTGCTTCACTCTTTCTTTTAAGAACACTAAGTATGTGTTCTTCTTCCTCCTTCTGCTGGAACTTTCCTTAAAGACACACCATGGTACAGCAGGACCTTAACCTTGTCGCAACTGGAAAAGCAGCTGTACTACACCAGTGAACACAGATCGCTTCAAACTGATAACGTAATTAAGATGTTTAATTTAAAAACAAAGTAATAAAGAAAAGAGAAACCACGAACTTTTCAAATAAAAAGAAACATCTCCTCACTTAAGTCTTACTCCTGAGGTATTGTTCATGTCATCTGCCTGATCCCTACGAATTCATGAGCGTCCTGAGGAAACAGGACACCAGTCAGTACAGCTGATTCTCCTTTGAAGGTAGAAAAGCAATCCAGAACATCCCATACTGAGCTATTTTTTATATAATTTGTTGTTAGTTCAAAGGGGCTGCAGCACAGTGTTAGCATGCCGCTTTCAGGATTCAAATTCATTTTTATGCAAACAGAATGCTGGGCTGTAACGCTGTCAAGAAAAGGACTATTTAATTAGAAGGAGCATATTCAAGTCCTTTACTGAGGAGATAGCCCTTCTAATTTACTTTTTCTTTTATTTCTTTTTCTTGATAGGTCACAGTACCTGTCTTCTGGATACCTTTAAGTTAAAATTCACCATTCTTGTGAACTGGACTTTTGGCTCAAAATCTGTATTAACCACTTGCTTTGTAGTGGTGCTGAAAGCATGTACACTCTAAAGACTGCACTGCTTCCATTAAGAGACTCCCTAGGCACTCGTGGAATAAAGACTGTAACACACACTATTTAAGCACAGCTTGCTTCTTTGATGGAACTACAAATTCTTTCTAAATCCACAATCTCCAACTTACCTGTATTTCCTTGAATAGAAAGGAGGTCATTTGTGACACCACGCAGGGTCTCAAGAGTGGAGTGGGTTACATCATACGTTGGCAGGACTATGTCTCTTGAATCCACAGAGCCACACCATGAAATGACAGGTATGGGACCAGGGGTATCATTAGCTTTTCGATACTCAACTGGCCAGTCTCCAACATTAAGATAAAACTCCACATCAGGAAGACGAACCTAAATGAACACCCAAAAAGCATAATAACAGGTACAATTACACAGCTATTCGCCACTCTTAAGCAGTAACCTCAGTTCTCTTATACCATGCAGAATCACGTTACAGACTCAGCTAATCTTAAGATATTGATTTCAAATTTCTGTCCTGCAAGTAGATATGAATGGAACACACTCAGAGGCCAGGAAGCTTACGGGGCGGGTCTTAGCTCCTACAGCTTTCCTATCAATTTAATTAATGTCCAACTCAGATCCCACATATTAATTCTAGTACAAATCCTAAACAGATACTGTCATCTTGATGGAAAAAAAACAAAAGAAAAATCTCACTGCACCAATTACAAGCCTGAAGTTACGACAATGAATGCAGTGCCGCTATACTGGAATATGATTTAATAATTTTACAGAAATGATCAAAACTGATACCTTTCTTGCCAGTGACAGTAACATTTCATCAGAGAACATTTTGAAGTCTGTGTACTTCCCTAAGGAACGACGATAGATGCGATTATTGAGAATGGTGTAATGAACAATAGCACCTCTTGTCTGACTGAACTTCGATGGGATTTCTTTAAGCATTCGCTGAAGGTCAATGGTGGGAAAGGAAATGAAGTCCTTCGTGATCTGAGGTTCCTGGGATGGACAAGAGAGAACGTTCTGCCAGATTTCAGGGTCTTCTTCAGGACAGTCACAATATTCATGATAAACAGGTCCTGCAGAAAACAAAGCACTGAGAGTCTACGTCTGTGATTTTAAATCAATCATAATTCTGCAAACATATGGGCACAGCAGTCTAGAAATCAGAGTGGCTTCACATTTTTTCTTCCACGTTTTTGTAAGTTTCATGGGACATCATCCACCTAGGGTTTAGCAGTGTAATTAAGAAAACTGCAACATCCTTTTCAGAAATAAAAATAGACTTGTTACTTGCTAAGGGCAAAATTCATCTGCAAAATGAAGCTCCATTCTTGTGCTATCTGCCAACCACAGAGAATATTTAGAATTGGTCCAACTGTCTGTAACTACTGAAGTACAGTTGTTACAGTTCCAGTTTTAGCCACATTCAGAACTTCCATACAGCAGTCTTCATCTCTACCACAAGGTACTTTATTTCATGTATCAGCTATTCTTCCTGTCTTTTCGAAGCCTTATACCTCTTACAAAATCTGAAGAAATCCATTTCTGTTTGCAGGAGCAAAGAGGAAGTGTTCAGACACAGAACCTTAACATCAGAGGCCATCGTCTACCTGCTCACGTGTGAACATCCTGTGTGGCTATATGAAAGCGCAACCAAATCTCTGATCTCCTACTTCCAGCAGTAAATTAGTTCATACTATTTCTGTAGTGACATTACATTATACACAAAAAACCCTTACCTTTCAGAATGTAAGGAGACTGAGCTACGTGCTTATCACCATAAAGTATCTCAATTTTTAGCCCTTTTCTGACACTCCCATACATCCGATACCGCATAAGAAATGTGCCATCATTTCTATCCAAAGGGTGAGGAGCATGAATTCTGGTGATCTCTTTTGGAGAAAGTGCTTTAATTACCACTTTAAATTGTGTTCTTCCTGAAGAGAGGAAAACAAAAACAGATAAAAACACTTTAGAACCCCATGTATGAAATAAAGGTGAGAACAAACTTTAACTGGATGAAACCCACAGCATTTAATTAAACTCTGCACTGGAAATGTTTTGATTGCACCAAGTTGGTAAAGTTCATTTCCAGTGATGCAACGTCACCCTAAGAGATTTTCTTGATCACCACGTGCCCAACAAAAGGAAGATCTGTAGATGGAGATAAAAAGTTAAGTAATGATTACAACACAGAAAGAAAGGGTAAAAGCATTTTGAAGCAAAGATTAGGTTTAATATCATGTTTTCCAGTTAGTGCTCTAAGGAACAATCATTTTCTGTAGAACAAGAGAGAGAAAACCAAGTTAAAAGAGCATAGGAGAACAGAATACTTGCCAGCTTGTGGAAAGGCAGTGGCAGCATGCAGGAGTCAGACACAGACTGTTCACCCTTGGGCTGCAGCTGACTGTCTTGCATATCTAAAGTCCCTGCTACTGAAAAGCAGGGACAACAGAGTGATACTGGAGATGCTTCCTGGACCTCTGTCTGACCTGTGCTTAAAAGTCACCAGCATTTCATTGTTAATGCACTCTCACTTTTTAATCAGGCATGGAACTTTTTGTGGACAACATGAGAACAGAGAAAAATAAATCTGTTGTATTGCCTTATTTCTGCCACACACGGTCACTGCCAATTTTCTTCTTCAAAAAAGAGGAGGAGGACAATGTGTTCTCAAAATTTGATAGTCTAAGCATTCCAAACCAAATAAATGCAATGACTGTTGCCACAAATTAGCATACAGAGGGAAACTAAACTGAAAAATTGCAAGTAAAACCGAGCTGTTACTAAAATCTGAGTATGTCCCAACAGTGTCAGAAGACTGAGACGTGATACTTATTTCTGTACAATCCATATCATAATGTAATTTACACCCACAGAAACAAGATGGTGCTCTGATGTGTTACATAAGTACAACAGCCAGTTAATAATGATCAGTCCTATCTTCCTTAGAACATCAGATCTTGAAAGTGGATGAAGACAATTAACGTGCAAGAGTCTCCAGACTAACTAGGCAGAGTCCTCATGATCTCAGCTGCATTTCCTGCCAACAGATGTCATGGCTCCTCAGAACGGTCACCCTGAAGAACACAGATTCTTCCAGATATTGTTGCCAGTGGATCCCTCTATAAATAAGCAAATGGTCAATGTCTGCGAGCAGAAGAATCTCTCGAGACTGAACACACTCCCTCCTCTGCTTGGGATTCAAATGTAAGAATACAAGATGCAGACTCTTTGGAACCATCCCTCAGTTTCCTTACTATTCAAAGTCCATGCCAGCTAAACATACCAAGTCAGGATATCTTCATTTAACAACATACTGAGGAAATAAAATCATTATGAAGTAAGCATTCAATCTTTCTTGGAACGTCAGCATCGCAAGCAGCACTCCCTCAGACCCGGGAACGTCGAACCTTGTGTCTCTGGTAGCTAGCAGATGTACCACAAAAAGCCCTCACTTATCTGCCCAGAGCGGCTTCCAAAAGAGCACTTCTGTCTTCTGGGAAGCAGAGACACGTTAAGGTTGCTGCAGGCACTCGGTCCACCCTTTTCAGAGGA
Organism: Penelope pileata; assembly: GCA_013396635.1. NCBI lineage: Eukaryota > Metazoa > Chordata > Aves > Galliformes > Cracidae > Penelope > Penelope pileata. Next base: position 106,713 of record WBMW01002423.1, on the reverse strand, counting down.
CAGACGAGTGGCCAACTCCCTGCCTGCTTCAGTGGCAGGCTGAAGAGACGTCAGCAGCGACCTTACGAGTGGGAAATGTCCTCGGGCAAGGAGCTCAAGGAGCTCTAAGAGACTTAAACTCCAGAACAATTTCTATGCTTACATCTGTAAGACTGTCACAGCTTTGGATCACTACGGCCTGTGCCTCTCTGAGCAGAGCTGATGCAGACTGACCCACAGGTCGGGAGCTCCACAATCTGATTTGCAGACACAGCTGCAAACAGCATCGTTATCAGAGAAGGGGTAGAAGAATATAGGTTCCCTTCATGTATCCTTGATATCTAGCCACTACTTACACTCCATGATGACATCTAGTAGAACTGCACTGATAACATGTCTGTATGATCATAAACCATAAATCAACACTTAAACCAAAGGTCTGCTCGGTATCTGCTGTCCTACTGTCACAAGCAGAGAGCACGGAGGGCAAGGCAGGAAGAACACGGAAATCACATTTTATATTAAAAGTTCTGTATTTTCAGCAGTGATTTTGAGATGTACTTAGTCCATATTGGAAAGAAATGCCTCGGTAAATATTATTAATTATAATTCTTATTGACCTTTTACAAACAGAATTTGAACATTCACATTCATTGGAGAACTGGAATTTACAGCCCACGTTTATAGGAGGAAATTGAGCAGTGCTCGTGCACTGGAATGTGCCCAATGGCACTGCCAAGCGGCTGGGTGCTCCCTGGCACTCTGCTGAGCAGCTCCTGGCAGGGAGGGCTCCAGAGCCGCGTGGCCCAGGCAGCAGCTGCTCCCTGCGGGCACCCCGCAGGCACCGCATGGCTGTGTGAGCAGAGGGCACCCCGTGCCAGATGGCACCCACAGCTGGCAGCTTCCCCAGAGGCACCTTATGTGTTAGCATGAACAGACACACACTGAGGGCACCACGAGGCTCTCAGTACCCATCTCCTACCGGCTTATCTCGCAGCATTTCTGCTCACAGCAGAGCCCGATGGAGCTGCACATGTTCACCCTCAGCGAGCTGCTGCCAGGACGCTGTGCAGCCGCCACCAGCCCCGTCCCCGCGCGCTCCCCGAGCACCATCACAGCACTGTGTCGCAGCCCTGTGCCATGTCACAGCCGGGGCTGAGGCAGCGGGGTCCTGTCAGCAGCAGGCACAACTCACAGCCATGTGAGAAGGCTTTAGGGAACTGCTGTTTTCAGTCGCTTGGCCTGTTCTCTAACACCCCAGGCAGCAGCTTTCTGACACTGGTACCAAGAGCCCGGGGGTTATGCTCCTGTGTGACAGAGAGACCGTGACACTGGCCACGAGTGCCAGCCCTACCCTACAGAACCCCGCAGCCCGAACCTCCGCTGAGCAACGACCTCAGCCATCTTCATTAGGAAATCCGAGAGGCAACAGTTCTCTTCACTCCGAGCCACAGCCACGAGGGAGGGCAGGGGCCGAGCGGGCAGCGGGGCCGCAGGGACAGAGCAGCGCATCGAGCGCCCGCTCCAGCGGTGCCGGGGGCCGGCCGGACGCCCGGCGGCACGGGCCCGAGCTGGCGGCAGCTCCTCGCTCCCTGCACAGCGGTGCTACAGCGGAGCCGAGCGCTGCGCGCCCCGGGACAGAGCCCTGCAGCAGCGGCGGGAGGCGAAGGGAGCTACTTCGGCACTTCTGCGCGGGCGGGGCCGTGCCCGTGCCTCGTTCCGGAGCCGCCGCCCGCGGAGGAGCAGCTCCGGGGGCAGCCGGGGCTCAGCCCCGGAGCGGCGCGGCGGGCGGAGGGGAAGGGAGAGGGAGGTGGAGGACGGGCAGCCCCCAGGGGGCCGAGCGCCCGCGTGGTACCTGGGGGAGAGCGGGAGAAGTTGCGTCCGGCCGCGCTGACCGCCTGGATGTAGAAGTACCGCACGGGCAGGGCGGGCCCCGCTTCCAGCCCGGGTCCCCACGCCACGCTCCGCTCGGGGCNAGGGGTCGGGGCCGGGGCCGGGCGCGGTGGAAACGCAGCGGGGCCCGGAGCGGCATTGCGGCCCGCCCCGAGGCAGCGTCCCCGGGGAGAAGTACCCGATGTGCCTCCCCCGGCAGCGCGTTACCCGTGTCTGTAGGTCCGCCGAGAAGCTGGCGGTGAATTCACAGACACCGCGGCTGGAAGGGGAAGGGAGGTCGCTGTACTGACCTCTAGAAAATGGAAAGTTTTGCAAAACAAGGGAATTTTGTAAGTTTAGCATGAGGGAAGTGGGGAAACCCCCTGATGATTCGTCTCCTAAAGTTGTTGCATCGATTTTATCAGAAGATCTCTGCTGCTGCAGGGAAATAGGTTGGGGTGGCAGTGGCCGTGGGGCCGGTGAGGCTGTAAGAGCATTACATGCAGCTTCCGTGCAAGCTCGGATTTTTCAGATGCAAAACGATGAGAGCACAAATGAATGCTGCACGGTTTTGAATATCGTGATCCTCCAGTCTCCACACATACAGACCGTGACAAACAGGTTCTTTGAAAGTGGAATTTTCAAGTCTGGTTTCCTCCTTGCTTTTGTCTTTGGTCTCCTTCACCTCAGGTAACCACAGATCTCCAGCAGCATACCATGAATGATACTCCCAATGGGCAAGAGGAAACATGCACAGGGTTAATTTGGAGTTAGACATTTGCTTATTGGCCAACCAGTCCCTCCCCAGTCGCTGCTTTCATTTTCCTCTCCACCACATTTCTGGGCAGAGAAGGAGGTGGGGGCAGTCATCGTGGACTGGCTGGGGGCGGCCATGCCTGCCCGTCTCCATCACCTTCTGCCATGAAATGGCTGGGCCTGCGGTGGGGGCAGAGCAGCATGTGTCATTTGCCTTGAATGTCATAGAATCGTAGAATCATTAAGGTTGGAAAAGACCTCCAAGCTCATCTAGGCCAACTGTCAACCCATCCCCACCATGCCCACTAACCCATGTCCATCAGTGCCACATCTCCACATTGCTTGAGCGAGGTGTTCTTATAGGGACAGTGACTTACCACTGCCCTGGGCAGCCTGTTCCAAGGCATTACCACTCTTTCTGAGAAGAAATTTTTCCCAGTGTTCAACTTGAACCTCTCCTGGCACAACGTGAGGCCATTCCCTCTCATCCTATTGCTGTTACCCAGAAGCAGAGGCCGACCCCCACCTCACCACTGCCTCCTTTCAGGCAGTTGTAGAGAGCGATTGGGTCTCCCCTGAGCCTCCTCTTCTCCAGACTGAACAATCCCAGCTCCCTCAGCCTCTCCCCACAGCACTGTGCTCCAGACCCCTCACAGCTTCGTTGCTCTCCTCTGGACACGCTCCAGGGCCTCAATTTAGCAAGACATCACTGTCTAGCACAATGGGCTTGTATCCAAGCTGCGATGTTTTGGTCTAGATGGTTAAAAATCTGTCTGGATGCTTGTTTGGGCTAAGAGAGTGGAGGTTAATGGCCATCTCCACCTGGGGCTGGTAATGAGCCGTGCCGCAGGGACCTGGCTGGGGATGAGATGATGGAGTGCTCTGTCAGTGAGTCTGCCGATGACACCCAGCTGGGGGACCAGTTGGCATGCTGAGGGACAGGGCTGCCATCCCAAGGGACCTGGGCAGACTGGAGGTAGCAGTCATGGCATCCAACAAAGTCCTGCACCACGGTGTCAGGGAGTGGTGAGGGTGGGCTGCTCCCTGGAAATGAGCACAATGCCATGGCCTCCCCAGTGCTCGTCCCCAGGGCCAGGCCAGGCAGCTGGGGCAGAGAGAGACCACTTCACCTGGCAGGCTCCTGGGGACAGGGCAGCATTGAGGTCAGGTAGGGGCATCCTCTGCAGGTCAGGATCAGGCCTGGTGAGGGGAACCAGGGTCAGACTCAGCCTTGGGATGGTGGCAGGGCCATGGGGACAGGGCTGGGCTGAGGCTGGGCCGCAGCATCAGCCCCCAGGTGGGGCCCAGCTTAGTGGGGCCCATGGCTGGGCAGAGCAGGGCTGTGGGGAGCTGGAGATTGACATCCTATGGTGTCCCTGTGTTGGAGACTGGTGGCCCTGGGCAGGCTCAAATGGGGTCCTGGTCTGTGGGCAGGGTGAGGAGACGTCCAGGAAGGGGTCAGGGTCTCCTGGTGTCTTGACTGGGCTGGAGGCACCCTTGTGCTGGTACAAACTGGGAGCGACTGACCAGGAACAGCTCTGAGGAAAAGGCCCAGGGGTCCTGGTGTGCATTGGACATGGGCCAGTGGAGAGTCCTGGCAGCAGTGATGGCCAGCAGCAGCCTGCACTGTGTGAAGAGTCTGAGGGAAGTGGTCATCCCCCTCAGCTCTGCACTTGTTGGGGTACATCTGGATGCTGCATCTACTTTTGGGCTCCCCAGTGCAAGATAACAACAAATTTGATCAAATTCAGGTGAGACTGCTGAGGTGGTGGGGCTGCAGCACCGGCCCTGTGAGGGGTGGCTGGAGGAGACGGATTGTTCAGCCTGGAGCAGGGGCAGCTTCGGGGGGACCTAACAGCAGCCTTTCACTGGAAGAAAGGCACTTTTGCAGACTCTTCACAGTGGTGCAGGGCAGGAGGATGGGAGACAACAGGTGTAAATTGAATGAGGCATCTGACCTGGTTATAAGAAGCCTTGTGCCCATGCAGACACTCAGGCTCAGGCTGCCCAGAAAGGCGGTGCAGTCTCCATCGGTGGAGGTTTTTGAGCCGCAGCTGGGTGCAGCCCCAAGCAGCCTGGTCTGACCTCAGAGCTGAGCCTGCTGTGGGCAGGAGGCTGGGCCTGAGACCTCCTGAGCTCCTGCCCAGTCTGAGTGCTGTGATGAAACTGGGGGCTTTCTGTCCCTTCCTTCATGTGTCACAGGGATTTGTAAGTTCACAGGTCTTCTGGGGACACGGGTGACATGATGGGTGTACCAAGATAAAGACACAAACACAGCCTTAGCACACAAACTGTGTTTCCTTACGAAACCAGGCTGAGGGGTGGTGTCACTGAGCTCAGGTGCCACATGTGCTGGCTGTAGTAATTAAGGTTCAAAGCCAGCAGTGCGTCTCACACACCATCACACTGCACGTGGCAGGCAGGCTCCACCAAGGTCTAATTCTGGCTGAAGTGATTTTTCACGTGGATCTCATCACCTTGTTAAAGTGCTCATCAAATACTACCCTTGGCTCCACACGGAGTAGCGTCTCCTCAAGGTGAGTTATAGCCATAGGGCTCTCTACAGGGTTAAAACGTCTCCTGTAAAAATACTTCTGCTGATGGGAAGGTGTGTAGCAGAGACTCATCAAATGGCAGGAAGGCAGCAGTACTGGCAATTGGCTCCTGAGCTGCCAAGTGCTGTGAGCCAGCACCACGGCAGGCAAAGCATGCACATCACTCTGCCGGCATCACGCCCTGCTGGGCTCAGGGCAGGGCCACCCCCTGCCTAGGGCAGTGTGAAGGACCAGAGCTGGGTGCCCTGTGTCAACCTCTGCGACTGGAGCTGCTGGCATCGTGTGCCAGCAGCATCCTGGCCACAATAATAAAATGCTGGGTTTTGGTATTTTTTTCTGGATAAATAGCCTACGGTTCCCAGTAAGTGAAAGAATAAACACCAATACATTTGCTCATTTGAATACAGTTTATTGCAAACAAGAAATTTTAGATATGAAAAGCCTATAAATTATGAGCACATATAGAATATATACTTTTGCCAAAGGAAAAAAGCTTGGAAGAGTGAAGGTACCAAAATCTGGTTCTGCTGAACTAAATGAAGCTAATTGCTGCTCAGAGGGTCTTTCTGCCCCTTTTCACATAACTGGTTTCCAGAATACCATCATTCAGTGTCAACGCTACATGACAGATCCTTGACAGGCTGCACTATTGCACAACTGAGTCATTACCAGAAGTTGCTTTTCTTTATTTGCTTACATTAAGTCAAGCTGCCTGATTTCCTGTACATGAACAGCAAAGCAAATGAAAAAACTTTATGCCAGCAAGATGAGAACTTAATCCAACTTCTATGGAACAAGTAGAAAATATTTACAAATAAAAATGTTCTAAGCCATCCACTTCTAGTCAAGTAAAACTGTATGACCATTTATTTCCCTTGTAAAAATATATATTATCCTTTAGCTCATGTAGGCTGGTATTCCCAGTTTTTAGATTAACATTTTGCAGAAATGTACCCGCTGGTACTCAGCTGGTTTTATTGTCTTACTCTACAGGATCCTGAACATATAGAACCATTTGCAGGAAAACGTAACTCCTCCTCGGAATAGGACATTTTACAAAATTACTGTTACACAGTAGTCACTGCCTTCCAATATTGCATACGTCAGCATATACTTACATTCTTCCAAGACAGACATGTCATAGAGATCAATTCTCACTATAAATACATCGTTTATATTAGTCCTTTTATGTACAAGACAAATGATCCCAGTATAAAGTAATAACACTTATATAGCAGTACAACTCTGAACTAGAGACCCACTTCTTTAACGAAGCTTACATATAAAAAATAAGGATACCAGTTACCTCCTATAATATTTTCATCCTTTAGTTTCTTGTGGAGTATTCAGTGAGACAAGCACTGCTTGTTTAAAATATATTATTTTAACATATCAATAGACTGTCCTTCCACTTACAAAAATATAATTACGTCCTACAGAAGCTTCATTGGATTAAAAAGTGTATCAAAAATATGCATCAGCATTTTAGACCACATGTGAAATTACTGAAGTAGTTAAAAATGGCTCGACCAGCCACGTGTGATTTCTCATAGAAACAGATCAAAGTTTGGTTGGAAAGGGAAAGGCCAGGGGTGAGCTCTGGCCTCAGAGCAGTAACAGATTTATTAGCGTGGCCGAGGAACAGCCACAGGAAAGCATTCACAGCCTTTCCATTCAAAGGACAGAAAGTACCATGGTAGCAGTGGGAATCTGGGGAAAATAACAGAAAGAGGTATTAATTTACAAAAGGTAAAGGGCATTTTTTGCCCACTTTATTAACTTCTTGTGAAAACGTGGCCGGTGCGTGCTGTGCAGTGGTGGCACCCAGCTCACCCGGGCACAGCCCGGCACGGGACTGCCATCCTGTTTGGTCTCCCACTGCCAGGACAGCTTGAGATTCAAACCATCACGTTTGTGTACGAAATAAATAAAACTCTATAACACCCAGTGCTCGCTGCCCTCGCAGTGCTGAGAAGGCTCCTGGTGCGGAACCCACCTCGGCCACACAGCCACAGCCCGGCAGAACGCTGCTGCGGGGCACTGCTGCAGTGCCTCCCGCGCACAGGAAAGGAGCGTTCCTACAGAATATGCTGTAAAAGTGAATAATTTTCATTTTGTGTGGGTGTCTGCGAGGTGGGATGGATCGGCAGTATTATGCTTGCTGTGGTAAGTGAGGAGAGCTGGAGCTTACAGCTCAGCTCAGTTACCTTTACCAGCCATGTAACCGGTTGGTTTCCTATTGAGACCTGTGAGAAAATGTAGCTCGAGCAAGAACTTATCTATTTCAGCACTGTTCTGCGTGGCTGGCAGCAGCCTGAGCCACTGCTGGCTGACTCAGAGGAAAGCCATCTCTACCTTACGCTGCCCAAAGCTCTACAGCTGTTTGCTTTCTATTATTTTGGAAAGGAATTTTTTAATTCTTTTTCCTGTTAGGAAGCCACCTATTTAACACAAAACTCAAACGCTCAGCGAACTTGACTTACTTTGAAACTTAAGAAACTGTACCAAATTTAGCAGCACTAGAACGGGCTCAAAGTATTTCCCAGGAACCACTGAGCTGTTTTGCCATCTCCGTACCACAGGCTCTCACAGTTCCGATTCTTTGTCTATCTCGTCTAGGTAATATTCATCATCTGTGGTAGTATCAGAGTCCGAGTCTGAGTAAGTAGCTGGGTCTTCCTGGTAGATGTCAGGCAGCTCCCAGGGGGAAGAAGCAGCTGACGATACCTTGCTCCCAGCAGAGCTCGAGCTGAAAAGCTCAGCTCTGGTTATGGAAGGGGTCTCTCCGTCTCGGAGTGCACCGGGGTTATTCAGAAGGCAAGGTCTCCATAATCGCCCTTCTGTGAGCGACCTCTTGATATTTTCCAGGAAAGCCAACTGTTGTTCTTTGCCAAATATACCAAATTCTACAGAAGGATACATCAGATTCCTAGTACTGTAACCCCTTTCATCGTCTGATGCCCAGTTTTCGTTTTCATCACAGGACAACACCTCTGAGTAAGATTTACATCTCTTCCCATGTATGCTGTCTTTTGGCTGAATATTGCTTCCCGAGGCAAAGGTCTCGTGGGAATCTTGAGCACAAATACTCTCAGAAAGGTGACGCTCATGTTGATTTTTCGCACCACTCTTGCACAACAGATGGCTATGCAAGTTGGCGTTTCTTAAGCTATTGGACTGAGAGGTGTTTTGATGCTCAGTAAGCGCTGTCTGAGAAGTCAAGTTCTGCTTTGGAGATATGTCTGCCTGCAAGTAATTATTTATAAATGTGTTTGAGTTTTTGTCAGTTAAAAGCGGCATGGGAGGAGTGGAAGCACTACTGCTACCTCTTCTTTTCTCGTCATCCACTGGGTCCGATGTAGTAGCACTGGGTGAGACGGGCTGGCTTGTATTTTCTAACCTGAGATCAAGCGTTTGGGAATTCTTATTTCTTGTGGCTAATGCTTTATCTGGAAATAGGGTTGTAAGACTTGGCCTGTTTTCCACTGTTATTGCAGGTTTTTTAGAACTGATGGCTTCCTTCTGGGTGCGTGAGCTCGTAAAAGACCTCCAATTTAAGTTGTTAAGAAGCAAAGAAGGATCATTTGCATTTTCACTCTTACTAGTCTCAGCTGGCTTTTGTATTTGTGTGTTCTTGTCAGAGTCTGGACTGTGATTCTGATTTTCAGTTTCAGACTGCACAAGTGACTGATGGCAATCTGTTGAAATCAATGAGTCCTCTACAGGAGTGGCATTTCCGTCATTCTGTGAAAAAATATTACTTATGTGTGGTTTGGGAGGCAAATTTTTACTCGAAAATTTTCGACTTGTTTTGCAAACAGCTGCCAGTTTATTTTTAATCGAAGGCCTGTTTTTCCTTTTTTCTATATCTTTGACTTTGTCTCTTGTGCAGTCAGAGAGAAGCTTGTTCTCGTTTTCTACATTCTGTGTTAATTTTTGGTCTTGCATGACCCTGAAGGCTTTGTCTTTACTGTTAACATTCAGGCTGCTTTCACTGTGCTTCTCTGATTCCTGCAAACCAGTACAGGCTTTACCTGTCTGAGTACTTTGCGAGTTTTGCTCTTTTTTAATTTTTGTATTCTTTAACTCATCTGTATCTGAGCTAACCACTTCATCTAGGTGGAGCACAGCATCAGCACTGGAAGCTGTGCTTACCTTAAATGCTTTGTTCTGAGACTGTGACAGCACTTTGCTCGAAGAGTTTAAATTGTTTGCATTATTTCTAGAACTGTCAGCTCTTAATTGCAGCCTACTGCTTTTGTGATTACACAGAGGGGTGGTTTGGTGTGGGAAATTTACTCCCTGCTTCACTTTGGTGCCGTCCCTGTCTGTGCCCTCCCTGCGAGGCAGTGGCACATCAGCACACTCCGTGTGGATCCTTCCACGAGGACCCTTTTCTCTTGTGTGGAGGAGCAAACTGCTCTGATTTTTATTTGTACTTGCTGTAGTAGGCTGAGAACAGTTTGCAGAGTTCCCCTTCTGTATACTATTCTTACTTGTTGAAGTAGAACAAAAGGAATTCTCTAAAGGTTTACCTGGTTTGGGAGGGGCTGCTGACATGGATGTTAGTGGTGTGGCTGTTTGAGAAATTTCCTTCTTTTCTTTCAGGCACGTTTGTGTATTTTGGTTGTTTGAAGCATCAGAAAGGCCCTTACCTGAGTTACCCACTATTGCAATGGGTTGTGGACCACCTAAAGAAACGTCTTTTGTCACTACATCAGAACACACACTGTCTGTTGATGGAAGACCTGTTGAACTGTTGTTCCTGTTATTTCCCATGCTCCCTGACTTTGAAGTACATACCTTCTCAGAGCCAGGAGATAAGTGGGAACTCTCTTCTCCACTGTGAACTACAGCTTCTAAGTTCTGAGGTGTGACCAGAGCTGAAGGTACTTGGTCAGAAGAATAGGGAGGCACCTCCTTTTCCAAAGTACTGGGGAAAAAAACATTTGCTAAACTCACGTGACCTTCATTCTTCTTTTTTTGTATTCTTGGTGACTGAGAATTTTCTCCGGGAAGAGATAAATCTGCATCCTCTGCATTATCCCTAAAGAGGTTACAAAATGTTTTGGAATGCCTCCGTGGCAACGTGTAATAAATTGAAACCAGCTCATGATACTTGACATGATCTTCATCAACGGATACTGTAAATGTGCTTGTAGTTTTGTATTTCTGCAAACAGTTTCCCCTTTCCTCACCATCTGAAAGCACAGAGGATTCTCTTTGGCTTAGATGTTTACCTCTGCCTGTCAGTTCAGCTGATGTGTTGCCACTTCTGCTTAAAGGACTGGGGTAATCCTTATCTCTGTTACTTGTAGCAGCATTTAATTGTGCTGACCTTAAAAAGGAATGTTTTGATTCTAAACAAGACACATCTCTTTGACTAGAACAAGAGGCATATGCTCCACTTGGAGTTTCAGACCCTAAACGATCATTTGTGCTTGTGTTTTCTCTAGGGAAAGAGATGGGCGTATCTGACATAATGCTGCCAGCAATGCTAGCTGACTTTCTAGGTAAGGTGTAATAAATAACAAGTGGATCAGAAGACTTGAGGCAGTTTCTGCTTGGGGAGCCAGTAATGCTGCAGCTACTGCTATGTCTCAGCAAGCTGTCTTCCTTGTGAAGCCTTTCAATACAAGCTGAATTTTTTCCTACTTTTCCACGGCAAAAATAATTTAAACTATGTTCAGGGGTCTCGGGGTCTCCGTCAAAACTACATGTACAAATATTTCCCGAATTTCCCTGTTGTTGAGTACTAGTATTGAATTGTCCACTACAGTTCTTAGTAACTAAAGTGCTTGTATTTTGTGGTGGTTTCTGTGAAATCTTTTTGGTTACACCCATTCCACTCACTTGAGCTGTTTTTCCACTTCTATGATAAAGTGCTTGTGGAGAGCTTTGTGGAGAACTAGATGAACAGTCACGAGGCCAGGACGACATGCCTTGACAGTTTGCTAATTTTTCAGTGGATGGAGCAGAAGCAACATCCAGCTGTGAAGATTGTCCCCTTGGGGTAGCTTGGTCAACTGCTTCAGCACTCTGATCATCCTGTTTGACGCTTTCTCTTTTTCTTCCATAATGCACATTATGTTCCCATTCGTTCTGACTTGGAAGAAAAGATTCCTCTTTGCTCTCATTAGCTGGCAAAATACAGGGAGACTGACTGAATACACTGTTGGGTGGGCAGTCATTTTCCTTCATTTGTACACTTCTTTCATGGCTGTTTAATGCTTCCATTTTTGCAGTGTTTGTTCTGGCACTGACTTGGACTTGTCTCTTCGATCTCAGTGAGTTAGAGAGAGAGGCATTGCTTTGCAACATGGCAAAAGCAGAGGTATTTGACGGAAAACTCTGCATGTTGATGTAGTTTGTATCTGCTTGTTGAGAAACAGACTGTAATGGCATGTCTGCAGTGTCCACTTCATCTGGCAGTTTCATACCTTCAGCCTTTTCTAGGCGTGTAAAGCCTGCCTTAGTACTTCTTTGAGTAACAACAACTGAATTCCTGTTCACTCCTATAGGTTTTGTTTGGTCCTTCAAATTAGGTGAGACAGATTCATCACTTCTCACAACTGATGAGGAGTTACAGCTTTGCCAAGGCTGACAGCCCTCGGTGAATTCTGAAAAAGTTCTACCTGCCCTTCTTGTTATTGTTTTGATATTCATATTTTCTGGAGAATACATGTGAAAATCATTCTGCAGGTGCTGTGAAGCAAACTTGGCATTCCTTGTATATGCCCACTGCTGGTCATTTAAATTAGCCATCATCACTTCAAAGCTGGTATCAGGAGAAATAAACACATCATCATTGTGGTATTGAGGAATATCAGTCCAAGAAGGATAGCTCTCTTTCATTCCATAAGGAGAATTTTTTTGGTTTGCATACAGCTTGCCATGAGATAAAGTGTCCCTATAGTATGATCTAGAGAGATTATTTTCTGATTGGTATAATGGATAATTTTCCCAGTTATCAAACGGCAATGGAGAAGTAGCTTTGTCAGGGCAACTAACTCTACTAAAGCAATTACTGCTTGAAATAGATCTCCTGTAGTGGCGTTTTGAGTAGTAACACGCATATTTCTGGTTTCCTTGCAAAGAGCTAGGATATCTACCATGGTCTGTAGCATGAAACTCCATCAGTGATTGGGTTCTAAACATCTTTTCTTGAGTTGATGTTTGCCCAGGAGAGTCTGGCATATTGTTCCATACAATAGAAGACAAAGGAATTCTCTTTGGGTTTTGTCGACCAAACCTTGGTACAAAGCCATTGTTGTTCTCCCTGGTCAATGGATGCTGTAGCTGGTCAGAAGACACCGATGATGGACATCTCCGAAGGGAACATACAGAGTAACTTCTGCCAGCTGTACCCCTGTTCATATAACTCTTGTACCTAAATCCACTGTTCTGTGCTATGGAAGGAGGATATAAGCTACCTTCTGAAGACCGCCCAAAAGAAACAGAAGACAGCCTGTTGCTTAGCCGATGAGCATTTCCATCAGCTGGATCACTGTGCTTATAATCATCTTGAAAGGCCGTCTGTTGCCAGTTTATAAATGCGTTGTGCAATTTCCTTGGTCTGATGACAATCTTGTGTTCGTCTTTGGCTCTTATTGTTCTCAGTCCATCTGGGAAAAATGTGCTAGGTATGTCGGTCCAGTCATTTATGTGTTGCCCTCGATTAGCAGTCTGCTTCTTTGAACTAGGGAAGGCAGCCCGACTGTGTTGCACATCTGATGCACTGCTCGTAGAAACTGTCTTGTCCAGCGGATCTTGCGATTGCTCCTGGGCCAGCTGGTCATCCAGATCACTTAGAACTGCACAGGAAAAACAGATACTTGGTTTTGTTCTCTCTAACAATCTTCGGACTATTTGTGTTAAAAATGTACTACATTAATAATTAGAACCGGTTTTGAAAGGAGTCAGCTTCTCAGCATTCAAAACCTTTTCCAAACCACGCATTCTTCATCCACAGGACCTGTTAGTGGCCACCCATTATGACTACAAGAAAAAAAATACACTGCTTCTTGGCTAATCTCAAAACTGCTTTTTATGTAAAAGTTAGTCTTTATGCTATTTAGAAGAAAACCAAAACAATCTGAAGTCTGAATTCTTCCTCACCAGCTAACCGTGTGTGTATGGGCAAACTTCCCTAATCTAGTCTGTAAGCAAAAGTGGTGATGGGCATGTGGGTTTCAGAATAACCACTGCCCACCACACAGTGCTCTCCTCCAGCACGTCCAGCTCACCCACTGATCATACTTCGAACCCCAGCTGTGAGCTCTTGCTGGAATTTTGGGTGGCAGTACTCCCATAGTTTGGCTCTGATCTTGCCTTGCAGTAAGAAGAAAAGAACGAGCAACATATGACTGGTTCTGTGGGGGCTTCCAGAAAGGTAACTGAAGGCCTTAGTGTTTCTTGCTTCTGTGGCGTGAGGCTTTACAATGCATAAGAGCAGGCCCAGTAATTCATTATCAAAATGACGCATACAGGAAACTGGGATGAAATTATTCTCCCATAACTATATGTCTACATCTAAAGAAAGCAATGTAGGCTCCTGTCAGACTAAGCAGAGAGAAATGTACACTTTCCAGGTGTGATTCTTCTGAACTGCATCAGTATGGGATGACACGTGCTCTAAGAGGGACCATCTTACAGATGACACATCCTAAAGTTTATGTCAGAGTAGACAAAGACAGCAAAAAGGAGCCACTGCACTAGAAAGTCATGGGCCATATCTTTGCAGCCTATGCTTTTGCAGAAAATTCTCTCAAACTAGTCACCAGTCACTTCTGGCAACAATAATATCAGAACAAGCTAAGCAAACACACTCACCACTGAAAAACTCCTTCTCTAGCTGTTCATTCCATTCCTGTGTACTCTTTTCCATCACTTCGTCTTGTTTTGCATCGAAAGAATGACCACTGATCTCAGCTGACGCTGGCGAGTTACACATTTCAGCCTGTCAAAAATTGAAAGGCAACACGATTGTAGTTCCACTTGTGGGTTCAAATCCCAAGCATCATGTCACATCACGAAGCCTGTCACACACCACAGAGGTCAGTACATTCTTTGTGGTTCCCAAATCCTTTTTAAGATTAAGTACTATATTTTTAAAATATACAACTCGGGCTATGTAAAGCTGCATATATTTTAGAGGCTTTTACTCATGTATAATTAGAGTTGCTCATCTGGTCCTCATATTGTAGTTTATTTTGGATACATTTGTTATGACCTTATCATCAGGGGTGCAGTTTACTTGTTTTTTTTTCCATATGCATCCTTACTGCACCTCATCTCTTCATTTAAGACTTCCTAAGCACTTTTTTCTTGACCAGCATATTTCAAAATCCATGCGCTGACCTCCCCAAAGAAATTTATTAATTACCACAGTCAATTTTCAGACTGCAGCATTTTCTCTTCCCACATCTGATCTGTTAGACTGTTTAAGTACTGCTCCTAAGCCATTCTGAGGGGCTGTGACAAATGACCTTAGAAACAGGAAAAATGCCACCCTGTTCCCCATCAGTCTGAGTTCAGCTTTTGTGCCAGGCTGGAGAGCTTCACACCCCATCCACAGTTCTCTCAACTCACGTTCTCTAATGGGAAGAGTGCAGACAGCTGCTCAGCTGCTGCTTTATTTTAGCTGAGATCCTTCTCCATGTTTTTCACAAAGACCCTTATTGCTTTTTAGCTCTCAATATTTGTAATATTTTAGCTGTAACAGTCTATTTATGCAACAGTCAGGATTCTCTGAATCCTGATGAGATTTCTTTCTCAGTCACATATTAATACAGATTATCCCTTTGTTTTTGAAGTACGAGAGAAGGGTGGTGGCTAATTTACCTCCTTTATACCTTTGATTATATACTGTATACATTCTTAGTCCCCTCTGTGGTTCTACCATACAATTGGAGAGGCGGAAAGACATGTTAGTAATACAGGGCAATAAAGTAATTAAAATAACAAATATCACCCTTGGAGGAAATCTGTTTATTTCAACAGTGAACACATAAATTACATCACTATAAACCTTCTTCATGGAACATTCAGCCAAAAGATAACTTTCTACTGTCAAAATTCACATTTACAAGGGAATTCTGTGCACGAAAATGCTGCAGGAGCAGGCTCTAGCTTACTGCCTGCCCACGTCAGCTACTGCTTCTCACTCTTACACAAATGAAGAAAAACTAAATAAATACACTACTTACTCAAAGTGAGTTTTGATCTGTTTGCACTTTGGTTACAATTGCCAAAATACGTCAAGATTTTGGTCTATGACATGATTCATGCAGTTTCATGATCAGGAGAGCGCTGAAACCTGGTCAGCACGAGACGCGGGGTTACCTAGAAAAGCTTTTCACTTCTACGGTTGATGGAGTAAGTTCATTTCATTGCCTCCAATGGATTCACAACAAATTTTACTCAGTGTTTAAAGCAAGAACTTCAAGAATACTATTTCAACAGGCAGTTTACCAACAGCCTAAACAAAGGACACTAGTATTGAAAAACCTGTGATTTAAACAGTGGTGGGAGTGAAGTCAGCATGCTACTCACCGCTGCCATCTCTTCCACCGGTGGGGCTGTGCCAGCAGAACCGTCATAGCTGTGGGCAGAAGGATTGAAATGTTGGCTTGCACAAGGAACACAGCAGCATTTTACCTGGTAGTAAATAACTGGCAGTTTCTCTTTAACAACTACCAAGCAGCATCTGAAAAAAAGGCTGCTTCGTGAAGAACCCACCCCCTGCCAAACAATCCTGCTATCAAAACAGCGCCGGGGAGATTTACCATTTGGTTTGGCCTTGTCAGCTTGCAAATGTTCTGGCTGCACGGCCGAGGATGAACTCAAGCTGCTGCTATCTCAGTGCTTGCAGCAGCCATAAAGCCATGCTTTAAATCCAGTGTTGCAGCAGGATATTATCACTTCCTTTTCCAAGCAACAGTAATGTGGTAGGTACTCCGAATAGCTGGAGTTAACTAAACAGAAACTGGTGGCTGGTTTGCACCTGACCCTCTCTCTTGTTTTCTCCCTTCTGTATTTCCCTATGCACGTGCAGAGCTGTGCTCTGCCCCTGTGACGGAGGGCAGTCAGACAGCAGCACGGTGGTCTCAGTGTGAATTTGGAACTTGCTGCTACTCACCCAGAACAGCCTGTGCTTACCAATTTTTGGCACGTGGCAGAGGGCTGCGTCCCCTCAGGACTGTGAGGGCTCGGCAGAGGACTGCTGGGAGGGCTGTGAGTACCACAGGCGTGCTGCTCCAGCAGGCAGCTTGCAGGCACACACGTTCAGAAAGAACCAAAGAAAGCAGAACAGTGCTCCACTGAGTCCTCTCTAGTCTTCAAAGCCTCAGTTTATGAAGAGGCAAACCCAGACCCTTCAGAAGCCCTGAGGGAAATGGTGCTCGCTCCGGCTCACTGCTGGTCCTCCCTGCGCACCAGAACTTTTTTCCCAGGAAGTTCTCGAGAGAAAGTGAAGGAGAGAAGGAAGGTTCTGCTCATTCCTGTTTGTCTCAAAGTCTGTTTGAATGGCCTTGTTCTTAAGCTTTTAAACCCTCCTTGTGCTCAGGTAGACTTTTATTGTGCTTCAGCAGCAAGTAGAAACCGGCTTGTTGGCAGGCTCTCTGTGGCCCAGCCTTTCCTCCCCGCGTGCTTTGTCATTTGTTTGCAATGTGCTCGCAGGCAGGGAAGAACAGTTGAAAGGTGCAATTTGTTTTTGCTTCTGTAATTGTGAACTTTAAAACCCAGATTCCTCTCTGCCATGGGTTCCGACTGAAACCAATGGCACTGAGCCTGGTGAGCTCAGCGGGCTTCGGATCAGGCCAGGCAACCCCCATCTGAAATCCCTCATTTTTTTGGTAATGCTGAATGTGAACAGCCATTAATTCAGTGGGTTACCGCTCCCTGCGAATAAGGTTTACAGAATCAGGACTCAGAGGCGTGTGTAATTCTCCCCTTAAACTAAAACAATGTCAAATATGTTTTAATGCTTCTACCACAAATCACGAAGTAAACATTCCAGAATTTTTACAAGGATTTCCTGCAAACCAAGTTTTAGCAAGTTATCTCAGTTGTAATTATATGCATAACAAAAATGGAAAAGCTTTGCCAGCAGCTCTGTTCTACAGCTCCCCTGTGCAGAGCTGCTCCCTGCTGCTCTCCCCGCCCGGTGCCGCGCTCAGCGCGGAATTAAACGCTCCGTGCAAGGTTGCTTACACGAAGCAGACACCTCGTGAGACGTCTCTTCTGATAGTCTAGGCAAAAATCAAATTTTCATTTGCACCTCTGGCGTTATTCTAAATTCCTCCATGTCTTTGTTGCCACTGTTCTTTGAGACATAACTGGTCACTGCATCCTGCTCTGTTTTCCTCCTGCCAACTGACGCAGACAAAGTGATTTTAATCTTTTCCCCATGCCAATCTCCCCACCTCCTAACCTGCCTCTTTTTTTTTCTTTAACTCTTTCAAGTTTTTCAGCATTTCAAAAATTTAAGTTTTCTTTCCTTCCAGAGAAATATTGTTTAATTTTAGGAAAAGGTAATTCAGTTTCTCTTTTGGTTAAGGCTATTAAGCAATGTTTACATTATTTCACACACACACACGCACGTAAAGATTATCCATAACCAGAAAAGAAATTGTATTACTGATCAAGCTCAAAAATATTCGCTATCGAAAACCCCAGACTTACTATGGAAAAACAAGGTTATTTGTTAAATGTTTTCACTTCTATACATGTATATATTATGAAAACAGAATGTAAGATTAAAATAGGGCTCTCCTAATACTACTACTACTAACAGTAACATAAATCCATGAATTGAAATCTGCTGCAAACTGCTGTTTTCCCTGTGGCACCTGCCTTCCCCAGGCCACGTCCAAGCTGTCTGATGTCAGACTGGAATCCGTCCCCTTCTGTACGCTTCCTACCAGTGTCACCTGAGAAGCCAGCCAAGCAACAAACACGTAGCTCCAATATGCTGAAAACACAATTCAATGGCACTTCTTTTCCACTATGAATAACACACATTAGAAAAGAGTAAGAATGGATTCAAGAACATCAAACACCCTCGAACCAAATACGATCAAACATTTCACCACCTCCAAACTATAGTTACAAACCTTCTATTTGCATCTTCTGTATCTCCACATAAGCACGGTCTTTTTTGGAGCATCCATAATTATTCCCAGACCAGAATGAAACCTTCTTTCCAGCACAAAAAGGACCCTCTAAACAGCCATGAATGCTCAGCGAGCTGCAGCTTCTGCCAGGCAGACTCACTCATGGGACTTGTGCTGCTGCCTCCTATTGTATTTCTCTAACTCTCCAGAGTAACTCTACCTGGCGAGAGGCAGATTATTTCAGTGCTCTGCCTATGCATCAAGCAAACCACATGCCACGGCAACACCTAGGAGAGGGTGGGGGAAGTTTTCGACAGAGAGGCGTGACTTGAAAATGTGGCAATCAGCTCAGCTACACGTCAGGACTGACTTGTTTATTTTTCAAGCTGCGTGCTGCAAGAAACCAA
Source organism: Penelope pileata (assembly GCA_013396635.1). Classification (NCBI taxonomy): domain Eukaryota; kingdom Metazoa; phylum Chordata; class Aves; order Galliformes; family Cracidae; genus Penelope; species Penelope pileata. The sequence goes on along the minus strand of WBMW01002423.1, from coordinate 88,029 downwards.
AGGCAGCCGAATCTAAGATAGGATAGATTTTCTGGAGGAAAGCGAGATAAATACGTATTAGAAGAGATGATGCAACGAGCCGGCATGACTTATTTTTTTAAGAAATCATTCCAGCGCTCCGCTCCAGCCTAACCCTTTGCATCAGCACGCTGGCACAAGGCTCGCTGGGGCCAGGAGCTGTCGGCAGGGCAGGAGGGACTGCATGCACCCGCAGCCTCATGCCACGTCCAGCACATGGGGCGTTCCCTGCTGCAGGAAGAAGGAGGGAGCAGGTGACATGTACAGGTGTCTGCTCTACGACTCCACAAATGTTTTGGTTTTTTTCTCTGTGCTGTGTTGCTATGTAGGAGAATTGCTATGAGTAAACACCCATGAAGTTAACCTCGCTGCCTCTACTCAAACCTCTCCTGACCTCTCTTGCTTTGATACAAACACCCCACAATGACAAGCTGCTGTGCTACAAAACCTATGCATCCCACTAATCACCATTTCTTGGTGTTCCCCTTCCTTGTTTGCTGCAGCAGTTCCTTGTCGCAGTGCTGTGCCACCCAGGAGCCCCGGGCAGGGACCAGCCCAACACGCTGAACAGTGACAAGCAGCTCTTGGTGCCAAAGATCTCACAGCTTCATGCTTAGATTTGAAAGCACTGTGCAATGCCCCTTCACCTATGATTGCCAGTCCTGAGCATTAACTAAGATGTACATAAAAAGAGCAATATTTCATTCGGGTCTTGATGGCACTTGAGAAAGGGACCACACTGGGAGAAGACAATCAGCCTGACAGGCCTGAGTGTAGCCCGTTTCCTCTGAGCAGTGGCTTTAACCCTGTGGATGTGAGGGGGAAGGATGCTCCTCCAACACAGCGGCACTGGTGCTGCCAACGTGCCTGTCCTTGGTCCAGCTCCAGCTGAAACCAAAGCCCTGACAAAGCACCAGAGACAAAAGCATGGGGAGCCGCCCTGTTTGCCTGGCTGGAGCTCCGGGCCCAGCTCTAAGCTGCCCCTGGGCTAGAAACGGTGGGAACTGCTGCAGCAGGGCTGCCTGGGGCCCATACTCCCTGCCACAGCTTGGGAAAGCGATACGTCCCTGTTCCGCCACTGCCACAGGGCGCCGGTCCCCACGCGCCGCACACCTTGCCCCAGAACACTGCCACTGCTGAGTCCAGGGCTGCCACACACCTGGGGCCACTATGCAAAACCTGAACAACACAGATTCAGCCAGGTAACTTCACCCATTACTTGCCACTTAATCCTAATTCTTCTGACACATAAAAGATAAGCTCTCATTACATGACCAAGTAAAATGGCAGCCTTCTGCAAGAGACAGCAAAGTTAATTGCAACCAAGTTTTCTAAGCAAAGCACAACAATTCACAGACTTTAGAAAGTTAGAAATAACATAGGCTCTTATTGTTGCTCACCATGGTTGCTTCTGAGGCTGGCTTTTTCTTGATTTTCTAAAGGAGAACAACCAAGCAAAAGGTGATCTGAACCCCAGGAAGGAGGCTGACGTGCTCTTCTGCGCTTGAGGATTTGCGTGGGACGACATTTTGAATTCTTTATGATCTAAAAATATTGCAGAAAGTAGAGTAGTTTCAAATTCTTATTAGAAACAGTATTAAAATGTACATTAAAATTACATTTTCACAATTTTCTTTTGCTTACTTCTTATACCAGTAAAATGCAATTTTACCAACATTTCTGGACAGAGTATGTGGCACGCTGATTTCTAATGACTAACTGGAAGGCTACGAGGAAGACAAGCAGGTCTAAAGATTCAAAAAGTGCTGTTGTGTTTGGGTGATGCACAGGAGATACATGAGGCTGACTTTCAGAACGTAATCAGCACTCACCAACTTGAAAACCAGAAACATTTTAAAATAAAGGCAAATTAGACATCTGAAAATTGAGGCACCCACAATCATTAGTCACTTTCTTTTTGCTTGTGTAAGAAATATAAATATTAGAGCCCTTGAATGTACAGTGGATTAATGCAATGTAACTACTTAACAGGAATTGAGTATTGTACATCACACAATTCCTTATGATGGGATTCCCTGGGCCTCTCCAAGGCACCGGAGTGTATGTTTTCTGCTGTAAACTGCCAATTAGAACTGTTATTTTAAATGCAAAATATCACCGATGATTTATTCGGGAAGGTTACGATCTGATTTCTTCAGCTGTCCCAAGCCACTGGGAATAACTCAGTCTGCCTGTGGAACCCCCAGTGGGAAGGAGAGGACAAGTACTGCTCACAGGTCAGGGAAAGGAGCTGCAGGGTCTGCTGCTGAAACCGGCCGCAGGAAACCCGGGGGCACTAGGAAAGGTGTCACTCAGGAATAAGGCACTGCATCGCTTTTTTTACCCATTTAACGAAACAGCAAGAGGCAGTATCTTGGACCTAGTCCAAAATGAACTGAATAATTAATGTCACATGACTTTAACCCTGTGTGTAAGCTCTCACTTCAGCTACAATCACTGCACATTACAAAATGCTGCTTCTTTACCCCCTTCAGAGCCTAACCCCTCGGTGGCACTGCTGGACTGGCCATGGAAGGTGACATCAGGAGAGTCCTACCAGCGCTCTGCCACACCTGGGATGGCCCCGGGACAGGGGCAGAGCAAGGCTCCGCATAGAAGCAGGACCTTTGTTAAACCAGCTGATATGGCTGGAAATGCCAAAGAAGGAGGCACACAACCCCTTCTTCAGATCTGAAATAGAAACAGCAGCTTTCAAAGTCAAATACTGGGGAGAACAATAGCACAGAGCTTGGTTAGCCAACGCATCAAGCAGATCACCTTAGAAAAACACATGGCTGTGGGCTAGCAGAGATGCTGGGGTCAATAGGCAGGAAAGAGAGCGGTTTGTTCTGTGGAGAGCTGTAGTTTCAGCAGAAGTTTTAGTCTTTCATCTTTCTTTTGAAATAGTTCTCTTCACATTATTCTGCTTCTACTTGCTATGACACTCAGATAGGAAGAGCTCCATGAAGAACGTGCAGAAATGTGAATGGAATAAAAGCATACATTATGCAGGAAAACTATCTGGAGGGAAGATGAAAAAGATGGTGCAGATGCCATGTTTGGTAGATACCATGGGTTTTGTGCATGTTCATTTGGATGGGTAACATCCAAAGTGGATGGCAACAGCTGCTGCAAAATGAGATCTGCAGCCCTGGCTTCCCAGCCAGACTGGCTCTCCAGGGCCACCCGCCCTGATAACCAGCACGGCGTGCCCTTAGCCCAGAGCCACCAGGAAAAGAGTCTGCCAGGAAAGCCAAACCTCTCACCCCTCCCCAGATTACCTACTTATCCCACATGTCATTTAGGTACTTCTAGTTCCTTTAATAAAAGCAGGTAATGGAATGGCTTGGGTCGGAAGGGACATCAAGGATCATCAAATAAGGCTGAAACAGATTTTTATGAAGCAAACGTTACTACTTCAACTGGGAAGCCACCACTACATTTACTGTAATAACTGCAACCACGGCATCAGAATATCAGGGATTTTCTGTTGTGTCTCACAGCTCTGCCTTTAGCAGAATCTGCTTAGAGAAACACTCATTTTGAAAATGTATTTTTGGCAAAATTTTGACATGAGAAGAAACTCAATGCAATGTCAGAAACTCCTTAGCTATTAAATTCTGAAATGCCCCAAGACATTACTTTGGTGACCATTATCACATAGGTAAGGAACTGGGAAAATGCAGCTTACTGCTCTTTTTGTTGTTCCTTAGCTGATGCTCTAGTGGTGATTTTAGCATTGTATTGACATCGATGTTATTCTGAAATTTTTTTCTTTGTATTTCTTCAAACCATTCTCCAGTCACTCCTTGCAGTCCTGTTTCAGATTTCTTTTTCTCCAGAAGTTTTCTAGAAAGAAAACAAAACAAAACAAAACAAAACCGATTTATTCGTAAGCCATTTTAGATATTGCAGGAACATTATCAGGAATTCTCCCTGTTGCTCCTTTAAGTTTTTGCAGCATATTTCTACCATAGCATGTGTGAAAAGGGATACAGGGGGACACGATCCATTCACAGCAAGCACATGGAAGACTTCAGTGGGAGCAGAACTCTCCTGCTTACCAATGAGGCTGTGGCTGGCTGAACAGGACTACTCATGCCTGCATTATTCTCTGCCTCCAAGTGCATCCTTCTTCCTTGCAAAACGCGGTAATAATGCATAAGCATTAGAAAACTAATTGAAAGTAAGATTAGATCCAGGCAATAATTGAATTAAACTAAATAACACTGTAACAAAGCAATTCTTAAAATATTTATCCAGTCGTTTAAGCAAACGCAGTAAGGAGGTTATTTTGATTTTCATGAGGAAGCTCACGGAGCCCTGACGGTGGGTGCCTACTGCACACTTTCTCTGTAAAGGAGAATAATAAACACTGAATTCAGCTAATAGGTGTTCATGTGACACGTTCAGCGCGTTTGACACATCTTCCTCTTCCCTTGCTGCACAGTGACTCTGCCCTGATGTGCATGCAGGCAGCTAACAAAGGCTGTGGATGCTCCAGCAGGCAGACAGGAGGGCCAAACAAGCCAAACACATGTGGCTACAAATGAAGAAGCTGCTTAGGAGCAGGTTTGGTTTTTATACCAGGAGGTCACAGGATTGTATTGCTTATAGGGACATAAAAGAATAACACACACTTGCAAAGTCTGGGTAGCGCAACTTAGTTCTTTTCAAACTACATTACACAAGTGCCTAAAGTACAAATGCAAATATGGCAAATCCACACCCAACATTTTCTGATGGCAACAGAGCAGAACATCGTGCACAGCCTGCAGATGTAATGCCAATGTTCTACCACGGCACTCGTGTAAATCCTCCATCTTAATCCGTGGTAAAACCCACGTCCAGGAATGGAGACGTACGCCTGCTCTCTCAGTGAACATACATTGTTCCAGTTATCAATTTAAATAAAAACTCTCATTCCCTCTTTGAGACAACATTACTTCACAGACAACATTGAATGCCCAGTCTGGAAGCGGATGTGCGTCCACCTGGAGCTGACGCAGTGCACCGCCTGTACCAGACCTACTGCTCATCTGCTGCCTCTGAAGAACAACGGGAGGGCAGGAGAGACATTTTTGCTAAATGAGTATTTCCCCTGAAGAAGACCAACAGGCACATGCACGAGGGCTGGATGTTTCCAGTGAAATCATTACAAAGGGAAAGACATTAATCACCACCGATATTGCCGTACTGTGGGAGTGATTCAGCGCAGGGCACGCCATCTGCAGCAGGGAAAACAGCCTCGCAGTAATAGGAACCAGGAGGAGGAGATGAACAAAGTGCTCTCCTGTGCCAACTGCATGACCTCAGCAGAGGGGAGCCGGGACCTCAGGAGGAGCAGCAGCCTCGGAGCCAGGCATGAGGTATGTGGGGAGCGGCTGCAGCCGGAGCGAGTGCCTGGAGAGCACGGGGCGTTCTGCTGAGTCCCAAAGGTGGAGGCCATCTCCTACAGACCAACCCCTCCTACAGCCCTTTACAACAGCCAGAATTCGTTGTTTCCCCGGCCAACAGAAGTGGCTACAGAAGGCGCAGTTGGTGTCCCTGGAGCGCTGGGATCGGCCGCGCAGGCAGAAGGTGACACCGCGCTCCGCAGCGACACCAGACGGCCGCAGCCCCGCGTGCACCCCGCTCCCTGTGCCAGCATCCTTCCAGCATACTGACTGCAGGGAGGTCTGACATCACTTCTATACAAATACCTACTTGCTCTCAATGTACGCATTCCAGACAGAAGAAAAAATAATAAAAAATCCCCACTTACTCTAGCATCTACCGTACCGGGCATTGGACAAACATGCCTACCGCTGAAAAATGTATTGAAAGTTTTGCACAAACTTTGACATTAACGCTGTTAAATCTTTACTGGTGCACGTCTGGCACTATCCATACTCATCACCTGTGCATGTGCTGCTTTTGAACGGCGCTGTCATCCCCAGCTCCTGAAATAAACCCTTGACATTGCGTAGTTGTGCGCAGTCGTATTTACAGGCAGATGCACACCCACACGTGGAACCCTATACACAGACAGCTATGTGAGTACAGAACAATATTAATGTATGTGTAATTGCAGTATCGCACAGCTATTCAATACTTCTCCCCCGCAGTGACTCCCAGCCAAACCGCATCGTTCCACCCCGTACCTGCTCCGCCAGGTCCGCGTGCCCCTCGTGGCTGTGAACTGCCAGGGAAGCCCGTCTGCAGCAGCAATTACGACAGGAGATGGTATCTGCAGCCAGAATTGCAATGCACTTGCCTTTGAGGCAGTGCTGTTGTTACTTGGATTGCACATTGCATATTGAGATACTGCTCTGTAGGAGTTTCAGAACACCTAAATACCCTCTGCACCAAACACATCAATCCTACTTCCCTCCGGCCTTCCCCTCCTTTCTCTCCTGGACACAGAGCCACTTCCTCCAGGGAGGGGACAGCCCAGCTGGGATGGCAGCACCACCCGTCAGCTGTCACAGGAGCAAGGGCAGCCCTGGCCCCAGGTGACATCGAGGAGCCCGTGCCACAAACGGGAGCAGGCAGCAATCCGGCATGAGCTCACCGGCTGTGCCTCTCCAGCTTTTCAATTATCCCACACAACATCTGAACCAGTGAATCACTTGGGAGCAATTCCTTTGCAGTGTTTTTCAAAACATCTCTTCCTTCCTGGCATAAGCATGTCCCGGTATTTCTTACGCAGACTTCGCTATGGAAAAGTTAACCTACAGGGGTGTACACCTCCGACTTCCACGTGGGTTATCATAAATATCGTCCACAGAGCCGCAGCCTTCCCCTGTTGCTTCCTGTTAGGATGACAGGGAGCTTTAATTGCTGCTGTCAGAGGAAAAGTTTTTTCTTTACCATCTTCATACTGAACACAGAGCCAAAGACACAAGTGTCAGGCAGCAGAAACTGTGTTGCCAAGGAGGATGTCTGGGGACTTTTCCGCTGTTTGCGGGGACCAGGGAACTCAATCCCACTTTGTCAAGGCAAAGTTGCCGGTTTCAGTAGAAGCAGGATTTGTGCCCAGATGACTCTTCCGTGCACCCCAGGAGAGAACAAGCACGGGACAGTCACTGAGCAGCAAAATTGTACCGGGTTTGCTCCTCAGATCAAAGTCCTCAGTCTGAGGAGACAAAGCTGAAAGGGCTGCATAAAAAAACATATAAAAAGGGCCAAAAGCACGAGCTAACAGCTACAGCAGGGCAATTCATCCACAAACAGCTCCCTGAAACGAGCTCGCCTCTTTACTTTGTTTATACTCCCCCCTTTGTCAGTGAGAAAAGGCTAAGATGCTAACAAACAGTGCCTGAAGAAGCAGTTATTTCCCAACGTTTTGCTTCAACTTAGCACCTTCCCAGGGCTGTAGGCATTAAAGCCACACGGATGAACTCACATCTTTGTCACTTACATGGCCAGTCAATGTTCTAGAAACTGGCTGTTATCACAGCTCTGGATAGCTCTGAAATGTGTTTGCAAGAATATTTTCTTACTTACAGCTCCTTTTAATTTGATTAAAATGTCATTTAAAGACATAAAGCTGTCATCTTATTAAAAAGAAAGAAGTATTACTGACAACGTCAAGGACTACCAGAGCTGAAATAACTCAAACAATCTGAACTGCTCCCCACCATTTCACATACCATAGCAAAAAACCCCAGCATTCTGGTTTCCAAGGTGCCAAAGAAGCTTCTGTATCAGGTCAATTCTATCAGGAAGAGAAATAAGCGTACAGAGAGCCCAGGTACTCTTCCCTAGTACGTCAGACAAACAGTAGGTCTATTCTCTAAGGCAGACTTCTTTCTCTGTAGCTTGTATTTTTTTACTCACATCAAAGAAATCCTTTGTTTATTTTTCTCTCCCACTGCTTTCTGTTTGGCTAACATAAATAAAACAAATAATCTTTGTTATTATATGTAAAACAGTACACAGAAGTATGTGAATCAGAGCGGAAAACTGACTCCAAAGTTTCGGTTGCACACACTACAAAACAGTGGAAAATGATCTAACTGAAAAGCCACTTTATTTTTTCCTTTGGTCTTTATATTTGTAGAATTAAGCGTTCTCTGGAAAATCAAGGCCTCCTCTGTTTTGATTAACAAAATGCTGCATTCGCAACAATGCTCCAATCTAACCTAGGCTGATGTGAATCAATCGCTCAGACTGTGTTTTTTCTTCCCCCAAATACTTGTCTTCTTACTGAGTCTTCATACTCTTCCTTATCACTACTGCTGCTGCTGCTATTTTTTATTATGTATTGATTTTAGAACACCTACTAACACACTCAGTTGCCTTCAGAAGACAAATCAGTATGAGTATCTGACCAATAAACTGAACATAAGTAAGGGCAAAGAGTAGTTGCCACAACAAGGAAGACTGAAGTTGGTTCTGCAGTTCTTCCCATCCGTGACCCAAATACCGACCAATTCACAGGACTGACTTTCACTGCCTTCAGCAGGCTGCTGGAGAGTCCCCTAGTGGTGGCACTGCAGGATGGAGAGGAGGAACAGGACATGCCCAGGAAGGTTCACCTTAAGGACAGGGGAAATCTTCCACAGCCCAGCACTGAACTATGCGGGGTATGTTTTCAATCCCACTTCGATGCATCACGTTGCCAGCTTACAATTACCCCGACATACGTAGGCAGTGAAGATGTGCAAAGAAAAGGAAGTGGCGAGAAAGTGAAACGGGAATTAATCTTCTCTGAAGCTTTTCCTCCCAGACTGTCTATTTTATGAGGTAGAAGTCCTGAAGACACAAATACACCGTTCTGACCACATAACTTTGATACCCACCCCCCAGTAGCTCCTCCAGCTGCAGGAAGGGTTACTTAAGCAGATAGCTGCCAACAGCAGCCGTCATTCTGTCCCCAGAACACTTCATTGACAGCAGACACCAGAGTCACACATTAAGTCTTGTTGTATGTGTCAGGGATACAGACAGGGACGTGTGAGTTAAAGGCAGGACATTTTCTCTGTCCTTACGGAAATCCCACCCTGTCTGCTGATGGGAAAATCCTTCTATTTCCACCTTTCTTCTTTTTAATTAAAGAGTAGAAAAAATACAAAATGCGACCCAGGAATTTTCTGTAATACATTAACATATTTGTAAAATCCTTGTGGCACTTCACAAAGCTTCAGAACTCTCAGAGGGAAGGAGTAGTCACCAGCATCCCACCCCATTTCAGTGCCAGAATACTTGCGACAAAACACATAAGGAGAAGCACTCCACCATTCTGTGCTTTTATTCCTTATATTCCTTATACTAAAGCTGATCACCTGCTCTGAGAAAGCTTAATACAGTGGCAGAGGGTACACTGATACCACTCAACTCACAGAGACAGTGAGATGACCAGCATGCACTAAGCACTACCATCAGACTCCCCTGTGTGCTGAATACCTCTTTCTGCTCCGTAACTCCCAATGCCTTTTGTGTTCACATTTTTTAACTTGAGCCACTCTGTACAGTGGGCAGAAGTTCTGTTTTTTTTCCCAAAGCACTAATTTATTATATGAAATATATACACAATATGAATTATACACAATGACCTCTTGTTCCCACTGCTGTTTTCCTTCACTGAATCCAGCACTCCATTTCCACTTTTGCCCCCTGGGCAACAGCAGAGAATGACACTTACCTTTGGAGCAGAAAAACACAACATCTTGAAAGGAACTGGGTTACAGGGTTAGGGTTTGTTCTCATGCTGACCTCATTCCTCCTTTCCCTCTGCTCTGGCAGCTCAGGAATCAGAAGTTCTCAACTAAAGCTCAGAAACCAGGAGCTCAATGACTGTCTTCATAACATTAAGTTTTTAAAGCAGAGCACTACAAACTGAGATGACAGGAGCTGATCACTTGTCTCGAGCTGCAACAAAGCCTCAAAACATTGCTCTTAACAACAAACCATTATTTGAGCAGCTGCCCTGGGTTTACAGTGAAAATATTTCAGCTCTACTGGAACAAACAGAAAAGGCTGTATGTCCTTTCATTGAGTTTATAAATATTTAGAATATGAAAGCTTCTCGTCTTTGGGCAGCTGCTCAACAAGAGTGAATGAGGTCACATACCACCAGCACTGCCACAGCTGTCAGCAAGTCTTCAGCTAGGGCCAACTTTCTGCTGTTTCCTCTACATGGAACGCAAAACAGGGAAGCTCCAATCTGAGAATGTTTTACAGATCTCTGTAAATGACAGATCCAAATCAGATGGGCAAGGTAAAGAGTATTACTTTATTATGCTGCCAATACTCACAAGCTACCTGCCAATATTATGTGGTAAAAACAAAACAAACTCATGATGCAATGGAAAGGAAGGCTACCTAATACACCTTACAGTGTGTCACATAGTCTCTGAACGGTAGTGATTAATATCTCTAATTAGATGACTTCATTAATAGGAATTTCCATCAGCTTTAATAGATGCTAATAGGTGCAATGGGTATAATTCTCCATGCAAAGTTTTTGATTTGTTTGTAGAGATAAAGTCTCAATCGAAAACATTATATGACAGGAGTTAAGTGTTGGGCTCCAGAATTTCTGTCCTGGATGCCTTACAAAGAAACACGCGTGCATAGCACGTGTCCCACATATGCAGTGAATCTTAGATCTTTGAACTTTTAAACTACATTAATCAGTGCTCTTCAGCATGCACAGCCAGACCAGTGGGGCTAATGCATTTCTGGAAATCTGAGACAAATCTGCTCCAAGAGATAGTGCCAAGACTGGAAGGGTAGGCGGGTTGGAAGGCTGGGAATCAAGTCTTCTTAGGTCTCCCAGTTTAAATCTGAAGGTAATGATTAACAGTAGACCTATTTACTCTTCCAGGGTAGAGCTGTTACTTGATTGTGGGACCTTTAACAAATATTGATAGCATGCTTAGAGACAGTCATCTATGCAAGTAATTTACAGCTCAGCTGTAAATTTAACTGCCTTACAAAGACGTACAATCTAGATGCTGTTTCTCATGTTGCATGACTTCCTTTACTCAAAACCTTTCTAGTTAACAATCTAAGAGAAAACAAGCAAGGCAGAAGAAACAGGCTAGATGAGAATGCCGAATAATACTCGGTTTCAAACAAAGACAAAGATGCCGTCTCCACAAGCAAATTTCTGGACAATGGACCTGGACAGGCCTCTAAAATTTGGAGACTACAGATAGGATTAGACATCTGTCAGCACAGGGCTAAGCCTGAAGCCTAAGGACCTCAAAATACACCTTTGCAACCTCAGGTAACTGTGCCAAGTCTCACACACCTGAAGCAAGATTCCGGTCAACAGAAGTAACAGAGAAGGTCAGGACGTGTGTATATCCTGTTTATACGTTACAATAACATATAAACAAAACAAAAGCCTTGCTCACATTGCTTTAAGCTAAGGAAAGCAGCCATAACAATGGATGTAAACACTAAAATTTGACACAGTGGATGTTTTTCATCTGGAAATAGAATGCTGACATATACTTACATAGTCTCTGCTATAGTGACTTAGAATCTGCAAATTTATCACATCTCAGCAAACAGAAATATACTAACTTATATTTATATAAACATATTTAATGTTATATATTTATGTAGAGATATATAAGTATTTATGTAGGTATACATATATTTAAGCTCATTCAAGTCTAAAATGAAGGAAAAGAACAGAGATACCCCCAGCCATGCTGCTGAAGCTCTCCCAGCCTGCAGATCTCTGCACTTGGGCCCCATTATACAGAAATCCAAAGATATAGCAAGCAGAAGTATTGCAGTTGGCTGATCATTCCAACCACAAATGAAACTGTGTGTAACTTATACACAATAAAGTGAAAATAGACTGCACTTTTCATTGTTTACTCTTAGCTTCTATTTTGTGTTTTTGATGTGGTAGGTCAGTTAGTGTGGTACCAATACACATACCTGTTTGAGGTAAGACTGACCAAAAGAGTACAGGTCCAGGTATGAATTTTAAATGCAGGCATTTAAGTAGAGCTTATTACATTTAACAGTGTTAACACAATGGTCTAGCTACAAAGAAAGATTAGAAACACATTTAATATGAACATTTAGATGTGCAAATCTTTAGGAAAAGTTCCCAATTTTTCCCTACTTTATTTAATACATTTCTTACATAAGATTTGTGTGTTGTGAAAAGTTTCAGACTGTCAGCATTAGGAAATGAAGTCATTTTTGTATTTAAATATTTTATATTTCCAGTACAGGAAAGTTAGAACTGAGGTCTGTCCTTGGATTATAAAGCCCTGCATTAAAGTTACGGAACACAGAAGAAAATGAGGTCTTTGTGCCAAAAGCTCAAACTCCATTTGATAAAACTTCACTTGGTTTGAAAATTAGATTCAGAGAGCAAAAAGATCTTAAAGGATGATTAAATTCAGTATACATAAGTCACTCACAAAAACTAAATTTTAGAGAGGAAAAGGAGAAAGATGCATGCAACGTTTTAGAAATGTCAAAACAGTAGCTGATACAAATCACTGAATGTCAGCTGAAGTCTCGACATTCAGCCCAAGAGGCTTTGCTCCCAACTGAGTCAGGTTTCTCCAAACACCACATCTACCTCAGTTGCAAGTGCTTCATGTCTAGATGTGCCCAAGACAACTTCACATTACACACCTCAGGAACCCAAAATGGCTTCACCATGGAAAGCACGATCCCAGCAAGACCCTTGCTTAGGTGTGTATTCCAGCACACGCTGCAATCCTTCACAGCACGACAGGACGCACGTAACCTGAAAACACCAGTGGAGCACAGCTGGGCCAGCACTGGGGGAGATGTCCAGCCACTCTGAACATGAATTGGCCCTGTTCCTGTGCAACGCTTTTTTTAATTTCTTGCATATACAATTTAATATTCCTGAAACATGCAAGGACCTGGAGTTGCTGGGACACTGACTATGTTCAAGCTGTCAGCACCTGAAAGCACTTCCGAGGTCCTTCCAAGGCTGCTCACCACAGATCAATATTCATCCCTTTCTTTATGGCAATGACAGGCAGCAGAGGTATGCTTCACAGGCATCACCTTCCAGAGTACCACTGAATTGAACTGTGGAGGAGACAGAGGGTGCGGAGGACACGGAAACATCACTATTAGAAAGCTCAAACCTAGGAAGCGCACAGGGTCCCTACAAGGTGCATGAGTCCGGAGGTGGCTCACAGCTCCTTGGAAAAACTACAAAATCAGACTGTTCTGCACTAGCATGCACTGCTGTAACTTAACCCCATCTTCCTGCTCTTATAGCCTGGATAATTTATCCACGTAGAAAAAACAAATTAATTGTACTTTCTGAAATAAGCTCAGACTTAGAAGCCACCTACCCACAAGCTTATAGATAACCCTGGGCACCCATTTCAACAAGTATCTTCTTCTTGGCACTCCAAGTGACATGAGCAAGCAGTCTTGTCATCATTATCATCATCTTTATTTTCATTTCTACAACATTTCATCACTTAAAAAAGAATATTTTGTTCTGGGGCCTGGCACAAGGCCTCTGTGTGAATGAGCCCAGATGGAAGAGCCCTGAGCGTGTCCCTCCCGCTCCTGCGGGTTTGGCTGCCCGGGTGCTGGGCCAGCTCGGGAAGGGCAAAGCTGGTGGCCTTGGAGAAAGTTCTTGTGAAGAAAGACAGAGGCCTCAGTAAGGGCTGTCTCTCCTTCCCCTGGGAGATGCGTTTAAGCAGCGGCTGTCCCACTGCACCACGTCCAGGCCACAGCCCAGATGTGTCACAACTATATGCATGGCCGTGGCCCTGCTGATCTGGGCCTGGAACCCTGGCTGACGTTCATATGTGTCCCCTGCCAGCCACATCACCTTCAGCCTGCCTGGCCATCACTGGGCCATGGCCAACCCCAGTCAGCATCATCAGGCCTGATCCTGCCCCTGCTGCAACTTCATGGCTGTGTCACGATGGCCTTATCTGGCAACGGGGCTGGGGCTGCCCCCAGCTCAGTGTGGGACAGACCCTGGTGGTGAGGCCCTGCCATGCCCTGATGGCCCCGTGGGGACACCCGTGGATTCTGCAACCCTGGCTTCCAGGGAGCATCTGGACAGCGTGAGGAAGGCAGACATACGTGAATACCTGAACAAATGTGCTCCTCCAAACACAACACACCGTAAAATGCCTTTCTGGGCCCAACTCTGCCAACTCACGTACAGTAGAAACCCCCTGCCTCCAAACACAAACAAGTGCACAGCTCTGGAGAAAAGGATTCACCTGTCATAATGCTGAATTAAGTGCACTATGAACAGGTGAGACCAGAGACCTGGCAGCCATGCCATCTGGACCCTGCTCTTTAAACACAAAACAGGTTAACAGATGTCAGGTGACCTAGAACAGCTCTACAGGGCTAAAAGTGAAACAGAAAATGGCAGCTGCTCCTCTGCAGCTCCACCACAGCCCGTAACCCACCCGCCCTTCCTCAGCTCATGTAAAGTCTCTGTCCTCTACTTCAAGTCTCTCTGCAACATGTTATTATTCAAAAATCGCCATAAGGAAAAATTGTGGCAGTATTTTGATACGCAACTTAACCATTTGCCTTTGTTTATGGTAAGCAACCCCTACCTAAACAAAGGGAGTCCCAAGTGGGACTATTTATGACAGTAATTGTTTACCAAACAGAGAAAAAGCTTTTAAATCACAGTCTTTCCTGCCACTTTTGCTTCTATTTACACTTACTTTTAGCACATTCTCACTTGAGAGCTTCAAGGACCTGTTTTCATAAGTGTTTACAAACCACTAACCATGCCAGTGGCACAGTATCAGGAGTAAATAGTAATAGTATCTCCTTCACAAACAAGACACAATAGGGCAATCATGCCCTGAAACATCCCGGGCGGAGTATCTCTTATGAAAGAATTTCTTTATTACTGCTTTGTACAGGGAGGGAGCGCCCATGAAGCCACAGCATGCCCGAGTGCTGGTGTCCTGGTATCTGCTCTTCTCACTCGTGCTGAGTACGGGTACTTTGTGGTTGATTCTAAAAATTCTTTATAATTACAAAGAGTTAGGGCTCTAATATAAATCTTCAACACCAAATAAGTTATTCTTAGTCTCTGAGAGGCTGCATGACAGCCAAAAGGTCTACGTCTGTGAATACGCCAAAATTACTCTTGGGTTAAAGAATGCAATTTCAGACCTCTCGAAACGCAGGCAAATCAGATGAAGCACTGAGAGGGGATTAAGTAGGGCTGCACCTTTGCAACAAATGCCTTCTGAGGTTATGAGTGTGGGAAAAAAGTGGAAAAATACATTTCCTACGCAGTGTTTTACTGCCATCTTCTGTAGTGAGACCCATGAGAGCAAATGCCAGTCAAGAGAATACAACGAAGAATTAGTTGCAACAAAGGATGGATGCAGTAAATGATCTGCCTTAAGGCAGTGGGAACAGTTGTGTTCCTGTAAAAAATAACTACGTCCAAATGATTTTCTGTAGAGACCATCCAGAACAAAGTAAGGAGGGGATTCATCTTTCCCACAGGAATGATATGCTGTTAATGGGTCACCAAGAGAGGAGCAGTGAGTAGTGCTGAGTGTATTTCCCAATTAACTTATTTTGCTTTCATCTTTGAATGGGCGGACAAAATGAAAACAAACCTCTCTTTTGCTGCATATGCAAATAAAAAAGCAAAAGCATAAACCAACCTGGAAATAAGCAAAACAAATTAAAGCAAAAGGAATTAGTGCTCTTCTCTCCCAAAAGCTCAATTTCCTTTTCCTCTTTTTTTTTCTTTCTTTTTCAATTCATAAACAGTGGCTGATGCCCAAGATACGCTCTGGGGCTGGTAATTAACTTTTTCCTGCTGAACAAAATAAAACCGCTCCTCACACAATACAAGCATAGTTTTTTCTAGAAATATGACCTAGCCAGAGAACTGCGAACAGAAGAGTTAGGTTCAATTCCCTGCCCAGTGGCTCCGTCTCTTAGTTATTTTCAGAGTCCTATTTGAAAGTAAAGATAAGAGTATTTCTCTTTTTCTCACAGATTAATAAATTAAAATGACAGAAAGCTCTCTAGTCATAGTAGGGTGCATGATATGGTACGGATGAATCTCCTAAAAGTTAGCAATTAAAGTACTGAGGGCACTTCCGTGTGCTTACATCCATTCTCTCCTTGCCCACAGCTCTTATGCTGTAACTCCCAACTACTCATTTTTTCTGCCTCTTGCAAACATACCAGCTACCTCTCCCCATGCCACAGTCCCCTACCTGCTGCCTCCTTCAAGCAGCTGAATCCATGCCTCCTTGCTCCTCTCGTCTCAGCTGTTCTTCTCCAGGCTTTCTGTACCCTGTCTGTGATGGAGGAGCACTTCCACACTGAGCCTGAGCCTCTGCTCAGGCAGCCTGAGGGCTCAGGAGCCCCACAGCTAGCTGGAAGGACAGTGCTTGGGCACTGCCTGCTTCTCCACAGGCTGCGGAGGGAGGAGCTCCCCGGAGATTAAAGGCAGCAGCTCCACCTCTGTGTTCCACAGCTTCGTGTCCTGCTGCTGCTGAGCCTTCTCGGGTGGACTCCAGTCCCTCTCGAAGGTGCCGGGCTCTGAGCGCTGTCCTGGAGGGGCTGGAAGCAGCCTCCCTGGTTACCCTGCCCATCGGCTCCTTGGAGAAAGGGCAGAAAAGAGATGCACCTCCAGGTTTGTTAAGCTTTTGGGACCTGGGGCTCTGCATGCAAATATCAGCTGTCAAATTGTTTTTTTAACTTCTATCCCCAGCAGCTGCAAAACAAAGCTTGAGAATCTGGGTGCACCCTGAAACCTTGAAGCCAAAAGTCAAGTAAGATCTGGAGTGCTTTTATGTCATGATTTTCAGGCCTGTTTCATTGTGTGTGGAAGGCTGACCTGTGGTGTCAGTACCTGCAAGCATTCAGCATGTCCTTATGGAAAGGGAACTGCCAGGGACCCATCTGAACCCAATACTACCCTCTGAACAAGCTGGATGCCTCCCCATCTCCTCCTGGGCATCTAGCTATGATTGGAGCACTTGGGAGAAAGAACCTGCTTCCACAGACACCTACAAAACCATCGGTTTCACTAATCAGGTTGGCTAAAGCAGTGTTTTGTGAGTTAGACTTCTGTCATTAATACTGTAATTAGACCATATATTCATTTCATTTTTTCTCCCACACTAATGCCTGATAAATGAATTTTCCTCCAAAGGGGCATCATGAATGAGACAGGATCTGATGAACAACAAGAACACTGAAGCTGGGTGTTATCCAAGCCCAAAACTAATGGTTATTGTTTGTTTGTTTGTTTTGAATTACGCAATGAGTACTTAGTGTTAAGTTTCTCTATTAATTTCAGAGTATATGGCAGTGGGTGTACAGTCATGTGAGTTACACCAAAGCTGAGGGTTGCAGCCTCTCTGATCCTATGTCGCGGGAGAAGCTCAGGTACGTTTGTTTGCAGCTGCTACTCAAAGGTGTTGTTCAGTCTGGCCATGGGAGGGCACCAGAAAGGAGAAAACAGTCAAAAAAAGCACTCATGGGAACCAAGGTCTCAGGACACAGGAAGGGCCCTGTCTGCTGTCGGTAACAAGAGCAAATAAAGGTCCAACAGGTCACAGTCCACTTCTGACTAAAAGGAAGAGCAAAACTGAGAGGTCCTGAAAGCTTCACACAGAGGTGTGGAGCCCGCCAAGCACCAAGGAGCAGAGAAAGGGCTGGGGGAACCCAGGGGGAACAGGAACAGGAGCACAGAGCAGGGCTCTGCGGCTCGGGCTGAACTCACAGCTGCAGAAATGGACACAAATGGCTGCAGAGGTCACATGTTCAGTTCCACACAAATGCTACAGAATAGAACAGAACAGAATGGAATAGAACAGTTCAGTTGGAAGGGACCTTCCAAGCTCATCTAATCCAACTGCCTGACCACTTCAGGGCTAACCAAAGCTAAAGCATGTTATTGAGGGCATTGTCCAAATGCCTCTTGAACACAGACAGCCATGGGGCATCAACCACCTCTCTGGGAAGCCTGTCCCAGTGTCTGACCACCCTCACGGTACAGAAATGTTCCCTAATGCCCAGCCTGACCCTTCCCTGGCAGCTCTGCGCCGTTCCCATCCTGCCATCAGTTCCAGGAGCAGACCTGGCACTTCCCTCTGCTTCCCTTCCTCAGAGAATTGCAGAAAGGGAAGAGGGCTGTACAAAGCACCAGAAAGGAGAAAACAGACAGAAAAAGCCTTTCTGGACTCTTCCAAAGGATGTCTCCGTACACATTTCATGTCACAGAGACTTAGGCTGTCTTGGTGAAGAGAGATCTGTCAAGCTTCTATCAAGCTTCTAGCAGTGCAGGTAAGAAATAAGAAAAATCTATCTATATATACATCTGGAAACCTCACAGTTACTCAGCTGAGAACTCAACACATTTGAGGAGGAACTGGTAAGTACCTCACGCTGCACTGTGATATGTTTGTATTTGTGTGAAAATCAGCTCCTCTAGTTGTCACCTGTTGGACAAGGTAAGCCATGTTGGATGCCTGCATCCATCTGCGCTAGGGAACCTGCTTTGGCAGGTGGGTTGGACTCGATCTCTCAAGGTCCCTTCCAACCCCTACAATTCTGTGATTCTGTGATTCTGATCTTTTGAACCTAGAACTTATTTGTATTTGGGAACAGATTTCAATTTTTCATCTATCTTTTACAGGATTTGCAGACAGCTCTGCGCTCACTTGTTGGACACCAAACAGCACGCATAAGACCAGTGCAGTCACTGGAACCCAATTTGTGGTCCATGAGGAAACTCTTCGCTCCCTCTATCAGCCTGGGCCAGATGGCTCTACATAGGAACATGCCATACTGTAAGCAAAGGTGGCCACCAAGCAGCCCTGAGCCTGCTGTGTATTGTTAACTTGCCCTCTGGCTCCGTCCAGCTCCAGGAAGCTCTTCCAAAAACCATGCCCAAGAGTGGTCCGTGGCACACCTCACTTCAGTGACTCCATGCACAGATTTAGTGTTGATGAAACTGTGCCTTCCATTGCACATCATCTCCCATACACCTCACTGGATTCAAGGCATAAATCAAACACCTTCAAAACTACACTTCAAAAGCATCAAAGGAGTGGGCTGAAACAGTGCCCAGGCGTTATTTTAAAACCTTTGAACTGAAAAAATGTGTACAGTTAATTATCAGAATAGTAATAAGAATGACTTAGAGCCAAGGGGGCAGGCATATGGGACCAAGAGAAGCAAACAATTTTATTTGGAGTCTCTGAAGCTCACTGTGGCCATATAAGAACAGCAGGACTTGGCCCTCCAGGGCCATCGCTGTCATTACTTAGATTATAGTAGCACAGCAGCACCACAAAGACTGCTCCTGATGGGGCTCCCATGGCCTGAAGAGCTCACAGGCGAAATGAGACCAGGTAGACAAGTGGAGTGAGGAAGAAAGTACTTTTATTAGGCTCAAGAGATTAAGAACTTGCCCAAGGACACTCACAAAGCCTTTGGCAGGTCCAGGAGTTTAACCTAGATTTCAGTGTGGTGCCTGAACCATAAACGCTTCTACCTGTCTTCTCCCAACTTCTGAATGTCTCTTCAACTGGGATATAAAGTAGACTCCATCTCAGTAGAGCATCACCAGGAACGTCCTCCTATACCATAAGCTGATTTTGATTGCCTTTGCATGAAGAGATCACTTCTTTGTCAACCGTGTCCTGGTCTCAGCTGGGATAGAGTTAAGTTTCTTCCTACTAGCTGGCATGGTGTTGTGCTTTGGGTTTAGGATGAGAATAGTGAGCAGTGCTTACACTGAGTCAGGGATTTCTCTGTTTCTCCTCATTCTGAAAGGAGCCAGAGGTGCCCAAGGAGCTGAGAGGAGACACAACTGGGGTAGCTGAACCTACTGGCCAAAGGGATATCCCACACCACACAGCATCATGCTGAGCAGTACATGGGGGAGTTGGCTGGGGGCTGCTGCTGCTCGGGGGCTGGCTGGGCATGGGTCAGCGGGTGGTGAGCACGTGCCGTGTGCATCATTCGGCCTTTATTCTTTTTTTTTTTTCCCTCTCTCTCTCTTTCCCTTTCTTATTAAACTGTCCTTATCTCAGCCCACAAGTTCCTGCACTTTCCTGTGCTGTGGCCATCCCCCCGTTGTGCTGTGGGGCAGCCAGGACGCCCAGATGGCAGCACAAAGAGGAGGAACAGACAGCCGGCAGCAGGTGAAGCCCTGACCCCAGAGCAGCCTGTTGCTTCACGAGCCCTTGTAGGGGTGGAAACACACTGTGCAAACCCCGACGTGACAGGAGCGATCCCATTGCCATTCCTCTCCATGTAACGCCAAGGTGAGGCGTGCCCACGCGTGGCAGTGCGGGGACGCTGCTCTCCCTGCACACTGCCCAGGGGGTACCGAGAGCGTCACACAGGGGAGGAAGCGATAATCTGAGCGACACAGCCGTACTTTTTATTGATTCCGTGACCTTTGCTTTCACTGTCAACACAGACAGCGCTGTGACCGCCTGCGGCTGCTCGGCCGCGGCCCCTACGGGGGCACCAGGCGCACCCGGGGGCGGGCGGGACGCGGGGCTGTTCCCTCGGCCCCCGGGGATGCGCCCGCAGCCCCGCGGACACCGCGCCCCTCCCAGAGGCAGCGACCGAGAGCCGGACCCCCCGCGGGGCTGACCCCGAGCCCTCAGAGCCCTCCGCGTCCCAACGCGCGTGGCCCCGCCGCGCCGCTGCNGCGGCCCGGCCCTGCCCGGCCCGGTGGGGCGGGCCCACAGCCGGGACAGCCCCGGGCCGGGCCGGACGAGGTGATTCGTGTTCGCTGTCTTGGAAGTTTTCGGGAAGAACTATCCGAGGACTTCTTAACCTCTGCGCTGTGAGTGCGCCTCAGAAGGAATCTTATCCCGATTCCATTCTGGGAGCTCTTGGAGCTCCTCTCTCCCATTTCTCACCCCTCTCTCCCAGCTGCTGTTGCACAGCAGTTTCCCTCCCTTCAATCTGCTCTCCCACAGGCGCTCCCAGCGTCGCTCATGGCTCAGCTCTGCCCCGCGGCGGGTCCCTGTGCGNCACGGCACCGCTGTCCCTCCCTCTGTCCTTCTCCGCCCGCCGGAGCTCCGAGTCCCTCTGCAGCACCTGGAAGATCGTCCTGGCTTCCTCCTCGCTTAAAAAGCTGAGATCGGGCCGCTGGGCAGCTGCGCTCATGGCTCCGCTCAGGGCGCGGCGGGCGGGCGGCGGGCGGGGGGCAGCGCGGACCCCCTCACAGCTCCGCGCCGCGCCCGCATGNTGACATGGGGCAGTGCTGGGCCCGGAGCCCCCCGCTGCCAAACCTCACCCTGTAAACCCAATGCAGTACCACCAAAATGACCTTTGAAATACATTAGTCAGAGAAAGGCCTAATTGAGGACCAAACTGCAGATGCAGTCACAGCTGTAAGGAAAAGCAGACACGGTTCTTGCTGTGGAACAGAGGCCCAGCAGCACGCAGTGGGAGCTGCCGGCAGCCACCCTCCCACCCACAGTGGGCGGACATGGGGCCATGGGAGTGCTTCCCACCATGGAGCAGTGTTGTGCCAGTGGAGATATGGGCCTCAGAGCACAGCAGGAACACAAGTGGATCCTCATTTCAGGGCAGCTCCTGGCCCATGGATGAGCCTTGCAATTCCTGGTGACAAAAGAACAGAAGCACGGCTATGAGGCAGCTGGTGAAAACGCAAGGAAAGCGATGGAGAGCTGCGCTGTTCAGAAGATGCTGAGAGGAGGTGTCTCCCACAGAGAAAAGGCTCAGTGGATTTGTAACAGGGTATAGAATGTGCTTCTGGGCAGAGTCCAAACCTGTTATTTCAGAAGATGCCAGAGTCACAGCCGTCACTGGTGCATTAGCACTTGCAGACCTCTCTCTGGGCAAACATCCCGTCCTCCCTGTTCTGCTGTGCTGAGCACAGAGGAGTGACTATTTCCTTACTCACTCTGCCATCATACCTGCCATCCTGGTGCTTTCTGCTGTCAGAAGTCCCCCTGTGGGCTGGAAGGCAGCTGCAAAAAGCAGTGTCACAGAAGTTTTCTGTGGTGCATTCTGTGTGGCTGCGCTTCAGCAGCAGCAGCCGAGTACACGGTGTTCTCCCTGGGACCTTCCCAGGCAGTGTTGGGCAGCACTCTCCCCTTCCACCCCTCTCCCTTTCCCCCCAATGCATGCAGGGAAGGGGAAGCAATTGCTCATGGTGCCTCTCATCTTCTCCAGAGCTATGGAGAATCGTGGTAAACAGTCCTGCCGATCCACTGCAACAAGCTTGATTCTAACACCGCAGATAACATCAGCAGGATGCAGCTCGTGGGGCAGATCTCAGCTAACTGCATGAAGAGATGGCTCTTGCCAGGGTGGGCATTCTCCAGGGCTGCAACACTGGGCCTCATCCATGCCCTCCATTGACTTAAAAGTAATGTTTTATATTACTGGTTTTATTGTGGGTTTTTGACTTCATAAATATGTACATGCAGAGTGCATAGGAAGTATTTGGGTGTTCTTAAGGGTTTACTTAGGAAGTAATCCACTATAGCCCTCACAAAGAAAGGGTAACATCCCTTGTGCTTACAATATTGTTGTGTATATCCTGCATGTAAATCAAGAATTAAATCCATGTTACTAAGGTTCTGTAACTCTTTTTCTCTTTTCTTGTAATCTGATTAACAGCCTTTTTTACAACTAAGATGTGTGCTAGCATACAGTATTTTAAGTGCAGAGAGGAGCAGGGACCACATGTTCATTTCATAGATATGCAATGTACGCTCTTTCAGGTAATAATGAGAAACCTTTTTTTTTTATTCTGTACAAAGTGATGGGATTATTTAGAAGAATGCTGAGCAGGTACACTAGGACCTCTAGAAAGATGCTGCTACACATCACAGTGGTTATTACTTCAAATGCTTTTATCAAGAATTTTTAGAGATTTTGACATAAATATCTCATCTGGTAAAAAGACTTTCATTTTACTGTTTTACACAGCTTCTTTAGCGTGTTATATCACCAGTACAAAATGTTGGATTGTGACTAGAAACGGGTCCTATCTTTGGTGTCATTTGCCAGATTCTTGGAAAATTGCCACTTTTCCATATATCTCTTCAGTACATCTCAGTTTAAAGACGTTGTCTTTTACACATACAGATCATAATGGCAAGGAAACACCACCTGTATTTAGAGTCTCTAGCACTTTATGCATTTTAATTTCTTTTGCATAACCTCAAGATAGGATACAGGCTCTAAAACTTTTTCCGTGATTTTTAGCTAACAGCTGTTCCAGGAAGCTCCGAAAGTGTTTTTCTTGTGAATAAGCAGAATTTTTTCTGCTTAGCAACCTGGAGCAGAGGGCCAAAATAGAGGCTGCAGATATCAGACATGTCTATTAGTGATGTTAATTGCTAATGCCACTAAAGAGGATGCTGACACACATACCTTAATTATAGGGCAAATTCTTCAAAAACTGCATTTTACAAATACTGTTGTACTAATGGGTGGTGTTAACTCCACTTACTCTCGGTGGAGGATTTCGAAGTGCAGGACTCTGGAGAGCCAGAGGGGCTGTTTCTGGAAGCTGATCTGTAGTTGTGAATAGAGGGGAATGTGCAGCAGGGCTGACTGCATTGCGCAGCACTTGGCCTTGAGCCTTGGAAGAACTGTAAGGTCTTGTCTAATCCTGTTGAACTAATTACCGTGTAAATTGTCATGCAGATTAGTGAAGGCTAGTTTAATTAACTCCCTGTGTTAAGTGAAAGAGGCTTCATGGCAGTGCAGAGAATAAATATGAAGCGTGTTTCATTTAAAATGTATTAAATCTGCTTATTGTGTTTGAATTACATTTTTCCAACACCAACCTAGGTCCAAACTAGTTTGCTAAAAAAAACTCTGAGAACCAAAAGCAGTGCCTCTCTGTTTAATAAGCCCATCATTTATATCTCAGTTTGTTGTAATAGCAGTTACTGAGGTTTTTGTATTAAGCCACCAGCCAGAGGTCCGGCTGAGGATCACAGGACACAGTGGGCTGGCTGCAGTGCGTGGCTCCCACTGCCACACGTGGGCATTTCCGCTGGACAGTGTCCTGCAGGATCTGCAACTGGGCCCTCAGCTCCCGCTTCAAAAGTGCTTTGGACTTACATATAGGCATTTTAGCTGTGAAGTGCAACACTTTGAAGATTGCCTGGATGTCAGCACCCAAACGCTGCTGGTGCTATTACAGCTGTTGGCGCACCTCACGGCCTGCTGTGAGGCACGCAGGGAGCCCGGACAGGCTGCAGAGCGTCGGCCATTTTGTTCGCCCTGAACCCGCCACAGGCAGCAGGCCCGCTCCTGCAGGGAGAGCCCAGCTTCGAGGCACACCACACTCACAAGTCACATCTTGCAGCCTGCATGGCTGCAGACTGCTCCTCTTCACGATTTCCTCAAGCACTTCCTCTCTCAGAGTTTCTCACTCACATTCTTCGATTTTCCTCCCAGTCCCTTGAGCGTGGGCCTCTCCTTCCCCCGAGTGTTAGACTCTGGCCTACCAGCACCTTGGATCTCCTCACCGTTCAAGTACTGCTGGCTTTGTTGCCTCTCATCCTAATGCATTCCTAACTCATATGTTGTCTAGATGAGTTTACGAGATCCTCATTTTTTCAATATAGGGTTTTTCCTGCTGAAATACAATTAATGATCCCTCAGAATGGCAGAAGGGCACATGGGAGAACTGATCATGAGAAAGATCTGTGAAACAGTGGCTGCAGTCTGACCCTTGCACTCTGCGATGCTGCTTTCCTGGTGTTTGGTGCTGCTTTGGTCAATGACTCCATGGCACCCTTTCTGTTTGCTTTTTGCTCATACCTGGATGTCTGTCCTTCTTCCTCCCTTACATCTAGGTTTCAGTTAATGACTAGTTCCACTGAATACCCTTTGGGACTGCACTTTTTCTGGGCTGGAGGCAAGAGAACATTTTGAGCAGGATCCCTCTGCTTCATCAAGGGGTACATCTGTGTCTGGTGTCCTGACTGACAGAGCCATAGGTTGGCTAGTGCTGTATGCATCTGCTCTCATGGCAGAAACTGTAACCTTCTCTTCCTCCTTAAATATGTGCATAAACATAATCACCAGAGGCCAATACCTGGGACGTGGCACAGTTATGAATTTAATACATTAAGGATATATGCCAGTGCATGCAACCTATTAAGACAGGCTTGAGTAAAGCTGAAAGGAATCAGGCATGACTAAACAATAAAGAAGAGATGTTAGAAGCAAGGAGGCAACCTTCAAAATGCTGAAGTTGTATCCAAATGACGAAACTACAAAAATTCAAAAACTGTGGAGAATAACGTAAAAAAATAAAACTAATAAAACTAAGCACATGAAAAAAGAGTGGGGAGGAGCAGCTCTAAATAAGCGTTGAATCCTTCCTCAAACATATCACAATGCTTGATCAATGAATAGGGTATAAAAGGAGCACTACAGAGAGCAGAAGACCTTTTCAGAGAAGAAATTGGTGTTCACTGTGAAAGACACCGGGAAAACCCACATGCCAGAATCCTGTCCCAGAAGAGGATTTGACTGAAACGGAAGTGACCATACAAGAGATTATGTGACAAATTAGAAACGCAAATATTAACACATCACCAGTACCAGAAGTGATTTCAACCCATGGTCTAAGAAGACTTACTGCAGTTTGTGACTGCTCGCTGTAGTCCTTGATACCTGAGGACTAGAGAGAAGCAAATAGATACCAGATGTAAAATACATTTCAGAGAGAATCGAGGGAGCTACAGGATTATGCATCAGACATCTGCATAAATGTGTGGAAACTGTAATAATGGACAGAATGAGTGGCTACCTGGTTTAATACAAGTTACGTTGGAAGAGTCAACACAGCTACTAAAAATGGATGTTCTATTTGGCAGTCTTCTTGAAGCTTTTGTCAGCAAAATATTTGGATAAAGACAACCAAGTTTATACTATCTGCTTGAACTTTTGGAGACTTTTGACAGGACTGTGAGCAAGAGTTTCCAAGGAAATTTAGTAGTCATGAAATTAAAGACAAGACATTCCTTTTATGAGTGAATAAGTGGTGACAAGTTAGGGAACAGAGGGTCAGGGGACTGGTTAGTTACTACACTGGAAGAAGGTCACCACTGGAGTTTCCCAGAGCTCTGCGCTGGTATCTGGGTTGCTCATTACATTCTGAAGTGACATGCAAAAGGACCCAGTAGTATGAAGATATTCAGGACAGTAAAGACAAAGACAGACTGCGAGGGACCACAGGAGGCCTTTGTAAGACTGAGTGACTAAGAAATGAAAAGGTAGATAGAATTTAACTTCTACAAATACTGGTATGTGTGGAAAACCAAGGTTCACATATAAGCTAGCTTTCATACGTAAGCCATGGACTCTGAACTGACTATTATTATTTGGAAGAAAAGTCTTTATGCTATGCATAATAGAAAAGTAAACAAAATCTTAGAATTTCTTAGAAAAATAAATGCGTGCTTCACCTACAGTTTGTATATGAATATGGAATTCTATGTGGAATATAGAATATATTACATATTCATATGCGATATGAATATATATATTATAAATATTTATAGTGAGTATATACTGGGAATATATAATAAATATATATTCATATATTCTCTAAATAGAGAATATATTATGTACTGATTTACAGGTTGTATATGAATATGGAACTCTATTGAATATAGAACTAGAATTTGGAATTCTATAAATTCTGTATTTCTGTATGGAACGGGAAGGATAGAAATGGATTGGCTCTGGAATTTCTTCAAATACAAGAATGGAGGGGCTGTCATATGGAGCTAGTAAGAACTGATTTCAATCCAAACAAAAGAAGATGAATCTGTGCAACTCCTTGCCAAATGATTTTATGGATGCAAAAGTTTATGTGGCTTCAAGGGGAGATGGCAGAAGAATTTAAAAGAGAGATTCTTTCAGGACTTTATTTTAATAAAGAAAACACTCAGAAAAATGCCTGAGCTGAGAGTAGTCGCATTTTGAGAGAGCTTCATATACCCCTGTTCTTGTTCCTTAGACATTTGCTTATGGCCACTGGTGTCAACGTGATACTGAGCTACGTGGAGCGGTGGTCTGAACCAGAATGAGCATTTGCATGTTTTAATGGACATAGCCGGAAGGTATGTATGTGAAATCTGGGGAGGTGGGCTCATGGCAGGGAACCATCGTCTCTGGCTGGACTGTGCATTGGACTAGCTGTGGAGCCTTCCTAGGCATTGTTTGATAACAATAATGCCTTGGTAGTAGAGATTTGTTCTTGGGATCTCACCTGCCACAGAGGTAGATCCATACGGCCAAGAACATGTGTTTTCTGTGGCTGCAGAGAGCTCCTTATCTTAGAAACAAATTCCGGAGGTTTTCTTTTCTTTTATGCCTTCTGTTCAGCTATTCCACAAGTATGGTCTTGAGCAGCTGCCATGAGATCCTCACCAACAACCTGAATGATAAGATGGAATGCATCTTCACTACAACAGCAGGTGATACTAAATTGAGAGAAGATTGGAGGGCAAAGCAGCTATTCAGAGGAACAGTCAATAGTCTCAGTAGTTAATAGACTAGAGAATTAGCCTGACAGAAACATCTTGAAGTTCAAAATGGCAAGTAAAATAAAAAAGGCAAGTTAAAAAAAAAAAAAAAAGTAAAGTCTTTTATTTGGGCATGAAAACTCCTGTGCAACGGTACAAGTTGAGAACTGGCAGGCTAGAAAGTAGTCTTGCAGGAAAGGACCTGGGAGTCATGGTGAAGAAGCTGAACATGAGCTAGCAATGTGCCCTTGCAGCAACCAGGGCTAACTGTATGTTGGGCTGCATTACTAAGAGTGTTAGCCAGCAGGCTGGGGAAAGTGGTTATTTCCTCTCCATGGTACTCAAGGGACCACACCTGGAATATTGTGTCCAGTTTTGGACTCTCAAAGACAAGAAATATTAGCAAACACCAGCAAGTCCAGTGGAGGAGCACAGAGCTGACCAGGAGTTGCAGCATGTGATACAAGCAGAGGTTGAGAGAAGTGGGTTTGTTCAGTCTGTAGAAAAGATTAAATTAATCTTATTGCATCCTTCTAGTGGGTGGTTATAGACAGAACAGAGCAGGATCTTCTTGGATGTCCACCGCAAAAGGGAAGCAGACATAAATTGCATAAAAATATATCCATTACGAAAAAAAAAAGAAGTCATGGTTGGTCAAATACTGGAACAGGTCATTCAAGGAGGTTGAGGAGGTTGCACATGGGCAGAACTTGAAGGCTCCAAGCATCTAACATTGAAGTTAGGCCTGCTTTGAGCAGGGGACTCAACCTCATGACCACATCAATCGAGATTAATCTATGATTCTGTGATTTTAAGTTGTTTATAGCATATATGCCACACTTATGTCTGCAAAACAGTTTTGCAGAAATGCATAAAGCTGCTGTGTACTGCAAGATTAACTTATTGTGAGGAAGTTTGTTTCATGGTAAACATCAGTTCGTCTTTCACTAGGGATCAGCAGATCATACGAGATAATAAATATCAGCAACTTTGATGGGTTTCCTTAGAATCTCACCATATCCAGTATGTGGTGAAGAAGAAAGGTAATGGATCAAAATCATCACTTTAATAAAGAAGGTTAAAATATGTAAAATGTCATAGAAGTCTCACAATCTAAAACAGTTGCTTAAACCAAAGAAGCTTAATGATATCTTTTAATTAAATCGTTTGAACTAAAAGCACATCATGCTTTGCCTAAATCCTGAAGCAAGTATGGTTATTAACACTCCAGAGAAAAATCTGGTTTTATTGTGGTTACAGAGAAATCAGAATGCCTCTGAGAATATACCAGGGAAAATTCATATCAATTGTGGAGTGAAAGTGCCTTCCATTCCAGCTAAGAAGCAGTGTATAGCTTACTTAGATCACAGAGAGCTCTGTGATCTTCATTAGTGCATAACTCCAATTATTGCAGGAGAATTACTAGGATAAAGCAAATTCTTTGTGTAGGGTAATACTGTCAGAACCTAGTTCTTCCTCTGTTGGCTTTGCATAAATATCCTTACCAGTGGAAGTTGAAGGAGTAGCCCATTTACATCCTTCTTTTACGTATCAGTGGATATCGATGTTGGTCAACGACAAATACAGTATGCCAGAGGAACATAAGGAGTATTTTCTTTAAGAAGACATTTTTTTACCCTTGCTTTGTTTATAGCAAGTAAGTTCCACTTGGAAGGTCAGGTAAAAGACACTTCTGGGCTTCAGTTCAACTCTAGCCAGCTAGTTCTCTCCTACACACATTGACAAGAAGTCTAAATGACTTCAGTTGCCGGGGAAAGTATTCATTTTACCAAATGTAAACACACGTAATGTAGACAGCTCTCTTTAAGTGAGTTTGCCTAATTACCTTATTTTCAATGAAGAAAACCAAACACTTGTAGTACACAATTTATCTCATTCTAAAGCAGATGGCTAAATTAGGTCAGATGAGTCATGCCTCAGAAGAGACGGCTTCTCGGCATTGAATATAAAGGGAGTCTGGCATGACTGGCTCAGAAGTGTGCACTGCAGATGTCTAAAGTTAGGTGAGAGGAATCCCATCCCACCTGTTTGTACACATAATAAAGGAAGAATACCAATACAGTATAAAAATGAACAAAGAACAAACTGTCCCCAGGCTTTAAAACAAGTCATTTTAATCTTGAGCAATTCAGCTCTTAATTTAGGGTTAGATTCAACTCTCATTGAAGTCAATAGCTGTATGTTTTGAGAGGAACTTAATGAGGCTTGTCACTTAGTTTTGTTTAGTCTCTCATCAAGGATACTTAACTAAATTCAATTAGAAATGGATACCCAATGCTTAATGAGAAAGGATATTTTATAAATGTGGGCTATGCTTTGAACAGGACTTTTTGTAACTTATTTTTTTTTCTTCCAAGTTTTATATTAAATATATGAGCAGTAGTGATAAATCCTTACTTACTTAATAATTCTAATTCAAATAACTTCAGGAAGGACACGTTTATTTTCTTCTTCCACCAGATGATTTGCCCTTTAATTAATACATGTAATATATTTTAAAAGTCTAGCAGGACGTTGTGCTTTATTTAAGTGACAGCTCTGGGACTTGCTTTGCGCTGTCAGTTTTGCAGAGATCCCCAGTGGTGGACCCCAGATGCTAACAGGTATGCAGTACAGTAGAGGCTGAGTTGGAAAGTCTGATAAAAACATTACAGACCAGGTGTAGGTGATGAAAACGAATGGCTATCTAAATGAAACTGCTGAAGACCTATTGTGTAGCTCAGGTGTAATCCAGTCCTGATCTCAGTCTGTGGAGCTGAAGAAAGAGGGGGCATGCACTTACATCACCATGACCATGACGTGTAACACCAGAGCCTTTGCTGGCACTTATGGGAGATGAAGCCACATGATTCATGCTTTCTTTTGTCCTTGCTGAATTCATCCTGAATCTGGCTTCACAGTTAACTGATTTGCATATGCAATGAGTATACAGTCCTTGAAAAAGAGGAGAAAGGGAATTCTGTCAAAGTGCAGAAAATGGGTTCCCCAGCCACCCGCTGCTTGACAACCCTAGCACAAAAGCAAAAAGAGGTCAACTTGGAAGGCTTCTTTTAAACCTATTAAGAACTAAAGTAGCAACTCTGCATATTAATAACAGAATTAAATTAAAAGAACTGAGTTAGTGTGAGAGTGGTTGGAGGCAGCGGACTCTCCATGCACCTGGCAGTAAAAGAAGAGGACTTAACTACATAAGGAAATACAAGCAGCTTAGAAAGAAACTGCTGGCCCTTGTGGAATGAGGCTTTTGCTGGACAAGCAGTTCTCCCGTAGATTAGTTCTGTTTGCTGTTCCATTGCTAGCTTTCATCCACCCAACATCCTGCTTTTGATTGCAGGAGCAAATCCAGCCAGTGGATAGTCTGTGTAAACGTGTGAGGGAGAACCATGTGCTCTGCAGAGCTCTTCAATGACAAGTACTGAAGATAATAGCCTGTAATGCTGCTAGGGGAACTTCAGCACCTTTGGTGCTCTCCTCTCCAGCAAATCTGTGCTGGAATAGTTCTAATTGTGTTAACCTGTATTTAAGAAAATTTAGTACAGAGTTACTGAAACTCTGAGTCCTGGAGGGATGCAGAATTAAGAAGTCTTTCCTGTTCCAATTGAATTAGTTACATTTGTACTTTTCCAGTAAATTATCACTTTGTTAATTAACCTTGCAGACTTTGTATTTTATACTGAAAGAAACATGAAGCTTGTGTGCATTAAAAGTGACACTGATAGGTAATCCATTACTTAGCCTACAGGGAGTAATTAAAAAACAGAAGTGATATTAATAATCCACAGGGAAGGTGTGAGAGGCTGCAAGTATATTAATCATATAACTGCAGCATTTTCTGGTAACTTTCTGTGTGGTGATATGCTGAAGAATTTATACACGATCTCATTCTCTTGAAATAGCAGCCATAAATTCTGTATTATACTGGTGTATTTCATCAGAAGAAAAAGAATTATACAGGTTTTATGATGCTGTGAGAGTAGGATGAGTTTCAGTTTATTAATTACTGGCAGAAAAATGCTATAAAAGCACTTTGATGGCACAAGAGCTTTCGAAATAACTTCTTCAGTTTTAGCTTCTTGTTTTATTTACCAGCTCATGTGAACAAATTATAAGACTCTTTCTTAAAAGTAAATGAAAAACACAGAACCAAGAAGGCAAAGCCTTAGTAATACCTGGCCTGTAAAGGCAAAGGGATTTATCTGAGATCAGTATGCTCATAAAACAATCATGTCCACCTCCTCTGCTGGATTTGATGGTGGAACATTGCCACATGATCAGAACAGCAACAGTTATTACCAAGTCAGTAAAATTGCACAATAATGATTTTGTGCCATATCTAACATGGGTATTTAATATCACAGGCTGAGTTGCAAGGACTTGCTCAAAGAGGAGGCAGAAATAACACTGTCCCCTTGCAAATTACCCTTGTCATACATGATCATGGACAGCTCAGAGTAGCAGAAATGCTTTTAAATTCAAATACCTCTTCATTTAAGATCAGGAGCAAACCCAGCTCTTCCTCCATGCCCCAGTGGTGATGGTTCTACCCATTTTCCATCAGCCCTGGTGAAAAGGAAAAGATTTGTATCAATTCAAGACAATGAAACAGCCAGTCAATGAAGTCAGCCAGGCCCAAGGCAGTTGGAATGCTGTGGTGGGTTGACCCCAGGCAGCAGCTGAATGCCCACCCAGCCACTTGCTGACACCCCCCACTCCCCCGAGAAGGATGGGAGAGAGACTTGGAAGGGCAGGAGCTGGAAACTCATGGGCTGAGATAAGGGCAGTTTAACAGTTGAAGCAAAGCTGCATGTGCATGCAAAGCAAAATAACAAATTCATTCACTACCTCCCATAGGCACGCAGACATCCAACTGCTTTCAGGCAAGTAGTGCCTCAGCACATGTAATGGTTACTTGGGAAGACAAATGACATAACCATAATACAACCCCCTACCCCCTTTCTTTTAGGTTTTATTGCTGAGCATTAAATTGTATGGGATGGGATATGCCTTTGGTTAGTCTGGACACACCTGTTCTGCCTGTGTCCCCTCCCAGACTTCTGTGTGCCCTCCGCCTACTTCTGCTGGGGGGCTCTGGGTGTCCCTGCTGGAGCCAGGGTTGGAGCAGATGGATCCAGAGCTCCCCTCCAACCTCAGCCATTCTGTGACTCTGTGAACACCATCCCATCCAGACAAGTGCTGATCACAGAATTACAGAATGGCTTGGACTGAAAGGGACCCGGTCCCAACCCCCTGCCATGGGCAGGGCTGCCCCCCACCAGCTCAGGCTGCCCAGGGCCCATCCAGCCTGGCCTTGGGCACCTCCAGGGATGGGGCACCCACAGCTCTCTGGGCAGCTGTGCCAGTGCCTCACCGCCCTCTCAGTAAAGAATTTCCCCCTAACATCTAATATAAATCTCTCCTTGTTTAGTTTAAAACCATTCTCGCTGTCCTATCACTATCTGCCCATGTGAAAAGTCAGTCTCCCTCCTGTTTATAAGCTCCCCTCAAGTACTGGAAGGCTGCAATGAGGTCTCCCTGCAGCCTTCTCTTCTCCAGGCTGAACAAGCCCAGCTCCCTCAGCCTGTCCTCACAGCAGAGGTGCTCCAGCCCTCTGATCACCTTCGTGGCCTCCTCTGGCCCCACTCCAGCAGCCCCACATCCTTCCTGTGCTGGAGGCCCCAGGCCTGGACACAGTGCTCCAGATGGGGCCTCACCAGGGCAGAGCAGAGGGGGACGATCCCCTCCCTCTCCCTGCTGCCGCCCCTCTGGTGATGCAGCCCAGGATACCATTGGCTCATGTTCTGCTGCTGCTGAAGCAAAAGTCATCCCAGGAGAAGAGGAACATGGAAGGAGAGGAGCCTATTGTCTCCAGGGAAGTGTCTGAGGATGCTAAATCACTACATCAAACTACAGATCAATTAAAAATCCATGACATAGATGTCTGATTGATGCTTGTCTGGGAGACAAGCGTACTTTTACTGCCAACATTCTCTCATTTTCTCAAGCGGAATAAATTATAACTGTACCTATGCACATGCCTTGTCTGCAGTCCCAGGGCGACCCATCAGGGCCTGCAATGTGCCCAGGCATGGGACCAGCCCTGGCTGCATGCTGGAGGAGGCTGGCAGGGAAGCACCAGGATGCGGGGAGCAGCCCAGCCCAGGCCCGGCCCTGCAGGTGGGGCAGAGGCAGAGGAGCTGGGGCCCGGGGCCAGGAGTGGCTGCAGCGAGGGGTGCGGCCCGGCACCGCTCCAGGGGTGAGGTAGGCACCAAGAGACAAGGCCTGGGGTGGGGTGAGGGAGCAGTTTGTGCACTGGCAGAATGCCCAGCTCCTGGCTCTGGGCCCAGCGAATGATAAAAGGAAAACAGGAAAAGACCTGCCAAATGACCGTAATTGGGAAACCCAATTTTTGCTCGGGTGTGGGCTGTGCCTTGCTGGTGTGCTCAGTGATGGAGGTGATAGCAAGGGGCGAGGGGTAAACTACACAAGCTCTGAGGAAGATAAATGCTCAGAGGAGAGGTTGAATGAAAGATTAGGTGAAGTCTGACTGAGGCGAGAGCCTGGAAAGAAAGAAAAAAATGCCAGACTGAAACCTGCAGCACCCTGCCCTGACAATTTCCATCGCTGATGAATAGGCGGAAGGTGAAAAGGAGGGTGAGACATCCATGGAGTCTAGCAGATCGCTTGCACAGAGAGGCAGTGCCTAATCTGGCAAAGCCTGCTGTTGTGTAGTTGCCCCAGCAGCATATTTGGAATAACTTGCAGCTGTCAGTATACTTTTGACTCAGTCATTGGTTTGTATCATCAAGGTAAAGCATTGCTGACCCAGTTAGAGGAGGCATCAGCTCCACCTTAGTGGATGGTCAGTGACTCCTAGGCCGGAGAGGGGGAAGGACGCTGATTTAGTTGCATGAGAATCAGACTCTGAGTGTGCCTGGAAGCAGCTGGGGGGTTTGGGAGAGCGCTGACAGCACTCATAGCGTGGCCAGAAAGGGAACCCAAACAAATGAGTATTTCTCGGTCACTGGCTTATAGTCTTCTTCAAATCTTCTATTAGATTTTAAATTCACATTATTTAATGACATATTTCTCTATTATCGCTGTGATAGAATTACGTAACTCTCATTTAACAGAAAATGGTGAACATCAGATTTGAGCTCATTCTTATATTCCACTACATGAATAAAACAAACAGTAAAATTTGGCACTTATAATTCTACACGGGCCATAAATTCTGTACTCAGACCTATCTGGAAGTGGAGCCCAGCTTCTGGCCTTGGAGGTTACCCTCCTGCTGCTGTGTTGTTTCTGTAGCAAGGAGACAGGACTTTGGACAGACGATGTGCACAACCAGGATATGCAGAGAGGTAATGGATATTTTCCTTCCAGTGAAAAAGATCTCAACAAAATAGTGTTGCACACTGTCTAGCTGCTTGGTTGAAGGGTAAACACAGTTTATATGTATGGAGGTATTTGCAAACCGGCTAAGTAACTCTGTTCAAAGGCGATCCACTTAACCAGGCACTTAGTATGAACAGTTTGTTGGTAACTTCATGAAGTAAGATCTTGCTTCAGTGCAAAGTGACTATAAATTGGAGGCATTCTTAATTAAAATGCTAGCATATTATGTTCATTTGGTGATAACGCAAACAATTGTTCAAAGCACAAAGCAGTGGAGCCGTTGAGGGTTTCCTTATCTTCTGTCTATTCTTCAGTACCCAAAATATTACTGTTATTTTCCACCCACTCCTCCTAAGTTGTCTTCCTGATTAAAAGATAAATCCCGTATTTCAGGTGCAGCTGCACATGGCTTTGCTGCGGTGCTAGATTTCCAGATGAGTTGAATCTCTTTAGTCAGTGATCCTCGAGTCAAAGTGCTGCTGGTTATTTTGTTCAATATTGGCTGTTCTTGTCACTCTGTGGGAAGGGTTTGTTTCTCTGTCACTGTTACGTCTAGAAGCCTTTGCAGAAGGCGAATGACATCATCTCACTAACTGTGGTATCAATGCAGGGATCCATTTAAACACTTGTGAATGATTTCACCTCAACAGCTGTAGAGCTGTAGATATGTAGATGCAGCAGTTTACACGTCGTACCTTGTAGCTATGCGATGTACGCTATAAGCAGCCTGATCATCAGGGCAATAAAATACAGTGGTGTCTTAGAAATTATACTGTAACTGTATTTCTGTAATTGGAATCTCTTGGATGACCTAAATGAAAAATATTACTAAATAAGTACATACATACTTTCAATATTACGTAAAAACAAACCAACATATGCCACTGTTTTTGAAAGATCTTTTTTTCTCGGACAGCAAAAGTTGGTTTTGTATATTTTGGAACTCAGGAGAAGAGGAGTCCATCTGCTCAGATACCCCCAAATCAGGCCTTGAGCCAGGAGAAAGATCTGTAAAGGCAGAGATGTGTGATATAAAGTGACAAGCATCATCTCTATGTCTGCAGTTTGCACTGAAAAACTGTAGATGTTGAATTCTACATGGGAAACGAATTTAGTACTGATAACTTTTGATAGTAGCATTTTGTCTTTACTCCATGCAGAAAAAAAAGTTCATTGAATACAGGACTGTCAACTGAGCCCATTCACATACTTCAGAAGTTAAACACTGTGAATGCTTCTTGCACATGTAAGCTGCCAAGGACAATGGAAGTAGTGATAAATTTACAGTGGGGACCCTTAGCAATTTGCAGATCACCAGAAGCTTCGCGAGGGTTTTCATACCCTGAGTACAGCCTCTTCCTGGCAGCTGCTGGAAGTGCAGAAGTGTTGCTGTGAATCCCTGCTTCTCCAGGCTCCCCTGCAGCATGGTGCCCAGCTGTTGAAGAATCAGTGAAAAGCATCACATTTAGCATCCCACCCTTGTGTTGGTAAGCAGGGTTTGAGGCCGGGTACTAATGGAACCATTGGCCTGAACTCCTCAGATAAATACCTTGCATAGTAGAGATATGATCTAGCTGTTCACAGTTTGGCTAGCCTGTAATTCCTTGTAAAGATATAATTAACTATGTTTATCACAACATTTCTATAAGCTTTTTTGTGTTTCTTGGAAGAGTATGGTTTTCTTCAACAGCTTATTTTTCACTACATTTTTTGAAGTTTGAATTGATGCTCTTGTCCTTCATGAATCACTGTATATCCCCAAAGTCCTTATTTGACACAGCACAACTTTCCAGTCCATGCTGGCCAGGAGCTGGCACAGAATCTGTTCACCTGCGCAAGGATTTTGCAGTTATCTGTTCCAACCTGTAGTAGCTGTCTTGCATGCCTTGTGATGCTGAGGACTGTGAACAACTTTTAAAAAATTCATCTGTGACACCGATCTGTCCTCCTGGTCGCATGCGTTGCCCATTGAACCCCTCCCTGGAGCCACAGTAATTGGATTCATTGCAGAAAGGCATCCACAAACAGGAAGCTTCCTGTTAATAGCACTGCAAGGAATGGGGTGGAGTGATTTGAACTAAGATGTAAAATAGCTGCTATCAAGGGAGAGGATCAAACAGGGTGATGAGCAGGTGGTTTTGGTTGTTATCACTTTTGAAAGGTGACTGAAGGGAAAACAAAACAAAACACACACATACAGACACACAACGCTGTTGTAACTGAACGCTACTGGTCTGGATTCCCCAGCTCATCACATTCGCTGGTGCTGTACTGTCTGTCTAAACCAACTCCACAGCAGAGAAAATAAATCTTTTTCTTCTTTTCTCTGAGTCTTTGAAAGCAAGTAGCAACTCAAATGCCTCTTCCTTTTTCCTAAATTTAAACTATCTTGCTGTGTGTCCTGGATTTTCTCTTCTTTAGTTCCTTTTCAAACACGTGTTTGTTCAATCAAGACGTGTCTTTTTCTTTTGTGTTTGTATCTTTGTGTAATAGCTTAATTTGCAATATTATGCTGCTGTGCATTATGCCAATTTTTATGCCACAATAAACACAGCAAACACAGATTTAAAATGAAATGCAGTAACAGTATTTAATGGCAAGAAGAACAGAAGCTTTTTGTCACCCCACATTTGAATTGACATTTGTTTTTCTCTGAACCCATAGATAACATCCTGAGGACAGAGGCAGTGCTTGATGACACAACACACTCGTACCATGATGTGCTTCTGAGAACTCTCTGCAGAGCTTCTGTAAGAAGCTTCTTACAGATTCTTGCAGATGTTTTTACTCATTTTTTATTTTCCATGTTTGAAGTACCATGAACAGAGTGAAAACTAGATGTCCCTGTGGACAACTACAGCTAAACTCCAGCAAGGACCGGATCTCAAGTCTTAGCAATATCTGAATTGCTTTGTTTAAAAGGGAGCAAGTGCTGTAGGTGCTCTTCTGGGAAGAGTTACTTTATTTGTCCTTTCCATGCAGTTTAGGTACTGCTGTTTGCTGAGCGGCAGGATGGTATGGAGAATACAAACCGGAGGATACTGATTGCTGTAAATGCACGTGTGCAGTTTTCTCCTGTGCTGGATGAGGAAAGCCACAGCACAGTCACGTTCTTCTTGCACTTTACTGAATTACGCAGCAGTATAAATTTTTCATAGACTGCTTACTGTGTTGAAAGCTGTTGAAGTCCTACTGCTGTTGAAGTCCTTCATGCAGCCATCCAGCAGGACAATATACAACTTAATGGCATACAGCAATAGCACTGGGGCTTTTTGCTGCTTTTACTTTCAGTTGCTCCTGTTTGTGCCTCAGAGGATAATTGCTAGCTTAAATACAGGTAGTGAATGCCTAACAACTAAGGATCTTAGAATAGAAGCAGTCTCTTCGTAACACAGATTTTATGGGTGGTAAAACTCAACTCAGAGCTCACCATTGGTATGTTTAAAGTTGGGACTTTTTTCTCCCCTATGTTTATGATTTCACCTTTATTTACATTGGATTTTAATTGCTGTATCATCATCTAGTCAATCATTGTACAGCCTTCACAGGAAGTCCTGTATTGCACTAGGTAACGAGATGTTGGGAGCAGCAAGGCTGTGCTGGAAGGGGAGGCGAGCTGGGAGCGCAGAGCAGAGCAAGCAGGGACTGTCCCTGGAAGCCAGGAATCTGAGGTCTGTGGTGGGAAGTTTGTGTGGCCAAACTCCGCTGGGAGACAGAACCTGTTAGCTTAGACTGACCGGCTGTGGCTGTCCTGCTTCTGAATCTGGCAAGAACCAATGCTCTGCAGTGCTGTGTAGAGCTCTTGTTTGTTTGTTTGTTTGTGTGTTTGTTTTTATGAGTTATTAAACCTGTGCAATGTAAATCTGAAATAGAGATCCTAATTTGATTAAAGATTACTGAATATTTTGTGAGCTGGATCCAAAAAATAGCCACTAAATTCCACTGCAAGATTTGTTTCGGCTTTAACTTTGCCCACGAACCAACCACAACTCTGAAACAACCTGTTTCCTTAATGTTCTTGTTGATGCTAAAATGATTTAAGGGATTGTTAAATGAAGTGAAACTGGAACACCAATCTGCTGAGAGGCTGAGAGGCTAAGTGAAGCTTTTTTGGTCCATGCCCCATCCCTGGAAGTGTTCAAGGCCAAATTGGATGGGGCTTTGAACAACCTGGTCTGGTGGAAGGTGTCTCTGCCCATGGCAGGGGGCTGAACTAGCTGATCTTTAAGGTCCCTTCCAACCCAAACCATTCTATAATTCTATGATCCTATGTTTTCACATGCCTCACGTCTTGTGTCCTCACATTTAGTGAACACTAAATCATTTGGGGAGGGATGTAGGACAGTCAGTTCCAGCTTATAAGCATTCAAATGTTGTGTCTGCATGTCATGCACCCATTAGTGGAGATGCAGTCAATACAGCTAATGGACTCTGGAGCGGGACTCAGATGAGTAATGAGATGCCTCTTCCAAAATGAGTCAAATAGCTCTACAGTTTCCAGTGGGCTTACACGTAAGCATCTAGCCCCTGGGGTAGATAAGCACTGCACCAGGCTGCCAGATGTGACACAGGGCATGGGGGAAATCTGTGCCCTTCTTGAAAAACAAGTGAGCCTCAGGCAGGATGCCTGTCTCAGGTGGCAACAGACATACGTGTGAGCACCTGAACCAAGCCTCTCCACTCTGATGCCTAAATTTATGTACTTACAATATGAAGCTGAACCCCACTCCTTGGATTGAACTGTCAAGAAATGTTAAATCATTGTGTTGTCTTGTCTAACAAAAGTATCCAGAGTCTTCTAGGGAAAAGAAATGATTTTCTTAACAATGTTTTCACTTTTTCTTGTTTTCTTAAAATCAACAGGAGTACGGAATTGTTAGCGTTGTCAGATGCAGAAATCTATTTATGAACATAGCTCTGTACTCCATTCGTCATGGAACGTGTCTAATATGTCAGTAGGGAACAATAACCAAATCTGCAGAGCTTCATCACCACACTGCTCCCCTTCCAGAAGGTCTTGTACACTGTCCCTGCATCAGCAAGTGTGCAGATAAGCAGCCACTGATGTGGAATAGCATCACTCCTCTGAAGGTGGGATGGCACTGCTTTATGCTGAGAGTGAGCCTTACTGCTTTTCCCTCTCTGTTTTTCAGAATGCTGCTGTCACTCTCGTTTTTGGAGGTCACATTTGACAAGTCAAGACTGCACTGACACATGGTATAGGGACAGTATGGCTTTCACCTGAGTTTTGACAAGACCTTCTACTGGTGCAACTGAAATAAGAAAGCATGAGGATATTTTTTTTAACATAACTTTGCAGTTAAATATAGGATGAATTTGATTTGACAACCTTACAGGTGATGCAGCTGTTTTTCACATGGGCCTAGGGGCATGGACACAGGCATGGGTCCAGCTTCACCTCTGTCAGTGTAAACACGTACCAGCAAGGCTGTTCAGCTTCAGATCCCTTTTGCCTTCCCAAACTGCTTTTCTGTGATCGGCTCCCAGCCCACATCTCCTCTTTAAAACTGTTTTCTTGGCCCATTGCTATCAAATATGGCTCAAATATGATTACAAGCATTTAAACCAAATTTAATTGCTACAGCCAGAAATAAGCAGATAGATAGGACAGGTTGGGTGGATAACACCTCACAGCCACATGAAGAGGTGTTTTCATGTAGTTATAAACAGGAGAGAAACATGCACCTCAGAGTTGAGCAATATGCCTGGTGAATAAACTATGGAATCAAAATAATAAATCATGACTCTTTCTTCAAACGTAAGAATAATCTGGCATACAAACAAAAGGATAATAAGGCATAAGTGCCTGCTGCATGTGAGTACAGTGCCATTTTTTGCATATCTGACAGGAGCTAAATATATTGTACTGTGGTAACGAGCCAGGAAAAACAGTGCATTGACTGTCTCCTTGAATGACTCTGAAATACAAATAACTCGAGAACTGTCCTTTTTTTTTTTTTTCTTTTCTTCTTCTTCTTTTTTTTTTCATGAAGTTCTTTTCTAATTAAAGGACAGTTTTTAATTGTGTTGTTTTTATATAAAGTCCTGGTAGCAACACAGTGTATACCATTTTGTTTTGGAAATAGTGTTCTTCCAAAATGTGTAATTATCTGAAAGGTGAAGTAATCTTTCATAATTTGATTTGTCAACTCTTTCTCTGAGTCAGGAAATCAGCTCAGTTTGCGAAAGAACTGTCAAACATTCAAAATTCAACAGGCATTTATGGAGATCCCTGAACTGGGATGACACTGTGCCCTGGGACTGCATGCAGATCCTGACCAGCAGAAAAGGGCAGTCTCGATTATTCAATGGTTCCTTTCAGCATGTATCCATTATTATTTCTTAGCTATTTTTATTTTTATAGGTTTGTTACGGCCCCTAGTGGCTTAGATACACATAAACACCATCTCAGTCCTAGCGACAAAAGCTCTGAGAAGTGCTGCAGGGCAGATTGCAAGAAGCGGTGCAGTGATAGGGCTTGCAGACCCTGGGTGTGTTTGGCCTTTCTGTGAGGGAAAACATGTTCCAGCAAACTCCCATCGCATGCTTCTTACAAGATTTGTCATGCTTCTAATTTTCAATAAAACCACCCTTGTTGGCTTCAAAGAAAAATATTTTGATTTTGTATTTGTTTTAACTTCCACTCTCTGTCTTTTTTAAAAAGCATCAACAGATAAATCATAACATTTTGAAGAGACAGACAGTTTTATTTAAAGACTTAAACTATAACGTAGTAAGTCATTCATTTTTAAAATGAGTTTCCATTTTATAAACAGTCACGTTGTCTGACAGTCTGAGTGAAAGCTCTTTTCTTGACTGCGTTCCCCTTGTCCAAGGCTTCATCACAACTTTCCCGACGTTCTGGTTGGCTTTCAGCAGCAAATGTTCATCTGGAAGGTCATGAAGACTAAATCATGAATATTAGAATCACCAACAGCAGACCCCTAGAACACATAAGTCCTTTGTCTTTCCCAGAAGAAATGTGTATATGCTACCCTGCTAAATAGTTCTTTAGCTTGTTTTTTTTTTTTTCCCCTAAAATTCCATCCAATATCATCCAACACTTCCTGACCAAGAGTACCATTTGGTATTTCGAGAGACCTGACAAGCTTGTTTTACTTTCGATCTTGGAGAAACATGGCTAATTTTCCCCCATCGCTGTTTTTCACATACGTCAAGTATTTCTGAAGCATCATGGACAAAATTTTATTTTGTTACGTAAACTTATACCTGTCCTTTGGAAGGCTGCTTTCATTTAAATGTTTCGTAAGTTGGTTGCTGTCATTCTGATCAATGTAATTGGATGGCAGTTAGTCAAAATCCTGGTAATCATGAGAACAGCAAAACATAAGCCCCCTCTTCTCCCCTACTTTTCCCTGTCTGTTTCAAGCCAAGTTTTAAGAGGTGTATGACCTGTATCCCCCAAGAGAACTCGTTTGCTGACTTTTTGAAGGACATTTTTAAGAACCTATGGCCATTTCTGTATTGGTGGCTAATAAATTGTTTATAGCCAAAGAGAATGAGTGAAGGGCTCATTAAGACACCCATATTTCTTCCCATGAAGACATCATCTGTCTTCTGGCAAGTCCAGGCTTGAAAAATAAGCATCTACTTTTGAATATTATTTTATATGTGATAGCTGTCTTTTTCAAATATAAAACCATTTACCAATGTGGAAGGAAAAGACTTAATTCTAAAATTTTCTGTGGTGGAAACATTTTAATCCAGCTACTTGTCACAAATCTTCTAGAATTAACTCTGCGTTGCCTCTGAATATCTGTGTTGCTGAAGATGCAACTAGCAGTTTGTTCTCAGAGGTTTTAAGCTGGACCATGCACTCATGTTCAGAGCAATGTTATAACTACTTCTTGCCAGAAGAGAATATATTTTGGAATGTCCATATAAAAACAAATTCCTGTAATGTACATAGTTGGTAAAAGATTTTCCATTTTATCACTTCCACAAGAAGAGGCCATTATGCCATCTGCAAAATTGTATTTATTTTATTGTTGGGAAACAGCAGTTCATTACTAAGAGGAAAGGACAAGCCCTCAATTACACCACACAATATTCTTAACCATAACTAATACCATTTATTAATCACAACTTACCCATTTACTCAGACCAAGAATGACTTTTAAGCGTTTCTAATCTGCTATTGTAAATCCGTTTAAAAGCTGTGTTTTTAAAAGCCCAGGTGATAGACCTTTTATTGGAGGGATACGCAATATAGGAAAACACAGTTCTACCTGGTGCCAGATTCACTGGTTTCCTACTTGTTTAGATAGGTAGTGAATATAATTTGGAAAAATTGAAAGAAAACAGGTTAGTACAAAACAATCAAACATTTAATGGAAACCCCAAACTTAAACATATACAATTTTACATTTTTTAAAAAATGAAATCAATCTCTAGTTATATTAAATTTATGTAAAGATTTGGAAAAGGAATGTCAAACTGGGATACGTGGAATGTAAGTGAGAGTGTAGTGTAGCAACACGAGGAACCAGAAGAAATGGCACAGCAGAAGTTCAGGGAGTGATGTGCATATAGCAAGTCAAGAGACAAAGAACAACCACGTAGTGCAAGAAAGAATATAGGTAAGAACAAGGAATTGGCAGGACTTGCGGGTAGGGCCACCTGTACTAAGGCCATGCCAGGAAGAATGCTCCACAACACAGATGTGGAGCAGCTGCAGTACGGTATAACTCAGTTTGGCCCTGAGGTTTTGTTAAGAGAGCGTATAAAGGATGCCACAGATCATGCACCATCACTGCTCAAGATGAACCTGGAAGAAGTGATGAGGGCTGGACTGTCAGTGCACAGTGAAGGTGACTGCTCACTTAGAGTTGGGAGCCAGGTGTGAAAACATGGCCAGCAAGGCAAGGGCCTCACTAGCCAGAGTCTATTCCACTGTCCCAAGCAAGGGAGCAGGGCAAGCCCATGGGTGTCAACCCAGGTCAACCAATTGTCCAGCTCAGCAGACAATTCTGTGGTGATGATGCAGGTCCAGGGTGAAGCTGGGACATCAATTGCCAGGTTACGGTCAGGATCATGATTAGCTCTCGTGGCAACAACCAGGGTCAGACATAGCCCCTTGATGACCAGGTTGGTCTACAGTGACAAAGTAGGTTCAAGGTCAAGCCAGAAAGTCTGTCTTCAGCTCAGAGACCCAGTCAATAACTCTGTGGCCAAGCATGGGCACAAATGTGGCTGAGCCGGAGACCAACACTTATGACATAACTCAAGCAGGGAATGAAGCCCCAGGGTGAAGCCAAACCAGGGCTCCTGGGCTCAAGGGCAGGACGCTTGGGCAGCCCCCAGGTGAGGCTGGCCTGGGACATTAGGCCTACGAGTACCCTCGGGGCTCTGACCTTGATACCTGATGTCCCTTGTTCTCCTTGTCCCCACAGATAACCTTGGCCAGACACAGGGAGCCTTGTTACATTTATTGCTATATCCATACTTCCTTCCATCACTCCCCCAGATTGCAAGTAAACAACAATGCTTGAATAATTTATCTGTCAGCTTGTAAAGGCAAGTATTTCCTCTCTCGCTCTCTCCAGCTCTTTATACAACTACCAGATATAATTTTCCATATAACTTTTTCACTGAGGATTCATGTCTGCTATTCACTGAGCCTGTAGACAAAACATAGACCGTGGTGAGCAAAGATAGCATGTTCAAA
Source organism: Penelope pileata (assembly GCA_013396635.1). Taxonomy (NCBI): domain Eukaryota; kingdom Metazoa; phylum Chordata; class Aves; order Galliformes; family Cracidae; genus Penelope; species Penelope pileata. The sequence goes on along the minus strand of WBMW01002423.1, from coordinate 43,401 downwards.
CACGACACTTACATGTACATTTACTAATAAAAAAGTTAAACTTTAGTGCTGCAACAGCAAGAAAATCTATACAGGAGCATTTTTGTTTGTTTTTCTATTACAGGCAGACATAGAAAAGTTTCAAGTGGCACTTAAGTCCTGCAACAGTCTGACTGCATCAAACTGGGACCTTGCGGTATACGTCAAAGGAATGGGCTGTAGTCATGGGAAAGGTGTGCCAGGCCCCAGCAGCATATCCCTAGGGGTGGAACAGCACCTCCTGCAAACATTTTTTCATCAGGCACTTCTAGAAAAAAAACATTTGTTTTAAGAATAAAAACTTCAGTTTTTTTCCTTACACATAGCGGCAAATAAACCTCTAGAGAAAATCATTGCATTCAAAGCTGTATCTGGAAGGAGAGATCCCATGAGGGCATATTGGAGATTTTTCCAGCTCTTCCTGAAATCAGAAAGTTAATGTGTTTTAAAGGGAAAACAAACATCTCTATAATCACAGGTTTCCCTGATCTGGAGGAGGAGGGAAAACGTCTTTAGGGATACACTCAACAGGGCAAAAGTGGAGAAAATTAACAGACACTCCCTTTTCCCTCGGCTTTCTGGAATTCCAAACCCTCATCAGAGACAGTAATTATTTTGGGAGTCTTTCCCTATTCCCCTAATTGATGTGTTTACTTCCTTCTTATGACAGCGTGTTGCAATTTTCTCCTCCTGATGTGGCCTGATGACTGCAGCCTGTTTCTGCTTTTCATCCGGCGTGCTGATGTAGTGCTAAAACTGACTCAGCAAATCGCTTCTGACTGCAGGACAACCAAAAATGATGGAGACCTTCCCCCTAGGGAGATGTTAAGAACACCTGAAGATAGAGTAATACAAACTTGTAGGTTGAAGAAATCTAGTTCATTTCACAGGTATGTGCCCCTTAAAGAGGCCACCCCTACCCTGCACAGTGTAAAGCACCTTTGCATTTTTTGTAGTTTTCACTGTGATATTCTGCCAGCCCTTTGCATATTTCAAAGCTTTAGCTTTTTTAGTGAGAGTAACTGGAACTATATTCTGAAGGGTTGAAACACACACCAAGCAGAGCTTAAACCCCAGCACCTTATCCAAGGCCCACCACACATGGGCGACTTGGTCAATCGCTTTTTGATTTGTCCAAATATGATGGATTCTTCCCCATAGCGAATGGGCGAGTAAAGCATCAACAGACTTTGTCACAGAACTCTTCCCCTTGCTCCCCCCACAGCAGTGTATTGCGGGAGACAACATGTATGACAGCACTAAGCTTTTTTTCTTAGTATCTATTATAGGGCATTTATTTTGCATTTGAGGGAACGGGATGGAGCTGTGTCAGGGGAGGGTCAGGTGGGGGTTAGGAAAAGGTTCTTCCCCAGAGGGCGGTGGGCATGGCACAGGCTGCCCAGGGCAGTGGGCACGGCCCCAAGCTACTGGAGTACAAGGAGCATTCGGACAGTGCTCTCAGACATACGGTTTGGATTTTGGGTGGTTATGTGAGGAGCCAGGAGCTGGACTTGCTGAACCTTGTGGGTCCCTTCCAACTGGGGACATTCTATGGCTCTGTGCTGCGCCAGGCAGCACGGTTTGGTTCTATTACACAGCGTGGTTATCGGTTACATCGCACTAAGCGCGCTTTCCAGGCTACATTGCACGCAGAACGGTTTTTATTCAACTCCTGAGCACCTGGGCCGATGCCACGGCCCCGCCCCTCAGCAGCCACGGGCAGATCGCACCTGGGCCGCGACCCGCCCGGGACACGGAGAAGACGGCCCACACGGCCGCACCGCGCCCCTAGCGGCCGGGCCTNCGGTCTGCAGCGGGTGGGGGGGACTCTCTGGGTGCTGGCGGTGCCTGTGGGTAACGGGTTGGTGCGTGGCAGTGCCCTGCGGCCGCCATCAGCTCCACGAGGCGCCTGGTGCCCTGGTTCGTGAGGGGGCTGCTGCTGCCGCCAGGAGGAGGAGGAGGAGGGGAGCAGGTGGTTGAGAGTGTAGTGAGGAAGGGGGGGGGTGAGGAGATGGGTGTGTGGTGAGTGGAGACACGTGTCCCATGGGCCAGGCCGCGCTGTGGCTGTGGGAGGTGGGACGTGTCTGGCTCTGGAGAAGGTGCTGTGCAGGCAGATATCACCCGCGATGGGAGCTGCTGGAAAAGCACCTAAAAGACAACAAAGTCAGTGGTCACAGCCAGCAAGGGTTCACGAGGAGAAAGTCCTGCTGGATGAACCTAATTTCTTTTAGTGACAAGGTTGCCCACTTTGCTGACCTAGGGAAGCTGTTTGGTGTAATCTTTTTGTATTTCAGCAATGCTTTTGGTACTGTTTCTCACAGTATCCTTCTGGGCAAAATGTCCAGCATGCAGCTAGACAAAAAGGTAATGAAATGGGCGAACAGGTGGCTGCTGGAATCAGTTCAGAGGGCTACAGTACGTGGGGTCACAGCAGGCTGATGGCCGGTCACTAATGGGGTTACGCAGGGCTCCCTTTTGGGCCCTGTTCTCTTCAATGTTTTCATCAGTGACTTGGATGCAGATCTTGAGGGTACACTAAGTAAGTTTGAGGATGATACTAAGTTGAGATGAACTGTTGACTCCATGAAAGCCTTGCAGAGAGATCTCAACAAACTGGAGGGCTGGGAAGTCACCAGCCACATGAAGTTTAACAAGAGCAAGTGCCAGATCCTGCAGCTGGGGCGGGACAGACCCTGGATCTGTGTACAGACTGGGGGATGAGAGGCTGGAGAGCAGCCCTGTGGAGAGAGATCTGGGGGTTCTGGTTGGCATCAAGTTGAATGTGAGTCAGCGCTATGTCCTGGCAGCCAAAAGGGCCAACCATGCCCTGGGGTGCACCAGGCCCGGCACTGCTGGGTGGGGGGAGGGATTGTCCCCTCCGCTCTGTGCTGTGCGGCCTCACCTCGAGCACTGTGTGCAGGTTTGGGCCCACAATGTAAGAAGGACATAAAACTATTAGAGATCATACAAAGCAGGGCTACAAACATGGTGAAGGATCTGGAGAGCAAGATATATGAGGAATGGCCGAGGTCCCTGGGTTTGCTCAGCCCAGAGCAGAGGAGGCTGAGGGGAGGCCTCATGGCAGCCTACAGCTTCCTCACGAGGGGAGCGGAGGGGCAGCGCTGAGCTCTGCTCTCTGGGGACAGCGACACGGCCCAAGGGAACGGCATGGAGCTGTGTCAGGGGAGGGTCAGGTGGGGGTCAGGAAAAGGTTCTTCCCCAGAGGGTGGTGGGCATGGAACAGGCTGCCCAGGGCAGTGGGCATGGCCCCAAGCTGCTGGAGTTCACGAAGCGTTTGGGCAACGCTCTCAGACCTTGGATTTGGATTTGGAAGGGACCCACAGCGGTCATTTAGTCCAACTCCCAACTCAGGAGATTCTGTGAATCTGTGATTTCAGTAGAAGAGTATGTTATTTAGTCAGGAAACACATAGTTGATTTTTTGATCCAAGATCAGTCGTGGTGTTATTGTTACGCAGATTCACTTAAGCTCCTCTGGGAGATGTCCACCTTTTGAGCCATACCGTGTAGCAGCCAGTACGGTAATTATGGATAACGGCTTAGGGCAACAGTACCTGCCGAGCACGTGCCCTGCCAACTTTTGCTGAATTTGCAGCTGCTGTTGGGGAGGAACATGGCTGTTGTACTTGGTTACACAGCACTCAGCAGTGCTGATAGAGGGACCTCTTGGTGGTTGTTTGACTGAGCAGAAGGTAATGAGAGTAGCTGTGGATGAAACACATCAGCTACCATGAAGAGGTCATGATGGCTCCTTTGGTTAAGATTCAGCAAGGTAATAGTGTGAAGCTTCACATCGTCATTGGTTTTACTGGTTTGAAAGCAAACAGTGTGCTTCAAAAATGATCAAGTTACTATTTTGAATCAGATTATTCCTCAGGAAAAAAATGGGCTTATTGCTTGTGCCCGATGATGTTTTTGTGGTGGAAAGTAAAGATGGTACCTGCAGAATGGTGAATACCTTTTGTGGTGGATAAATGTTGAGTCTTGTTTCAGCAGTATTTTTCTACTCACTGTAGAAGCAGAACGCCTGTGCGCCGACTGAGAGCACTCTGCCTGAGCTGCTGGAGGCCTGTATTTCTTCTGGGGGGGGTGACCGCTGGTAACCGTGTGTCCTTTGCTGTGGAATGGAAAACCTCCCTCCCTCACAGTGCTGTTGGACTGCTTGTTGTAACCTGGGCTTGGGCAGCTGTGGCTCTGCGTGGTCTCTGAAAGGCGTGTGCCTGTCAGCAAGGGAGAAACAGGGTCACGGCAGCTTGGCACAGGCAGTGCACAGAGCTTGGGGACTCTGCCCAGGCCCCTGAGCAGTCACCTTGTTTGTGTACCTGATGGCAATGTTGCTAGAATGGATTGCTCTTTTTATTTCTTTGCAGTTGGACACAGATAGGAGTGGGGATGTGTAGTGTGAAATTAGCCGAGTATTGTCAGGACCTGGTGGTTTCTACATACAACATTAGTTTGCATTTACTTGATAATGTCAAATTAGGATCCTGTGTTGCCTTTAGGCACTGTGGCAATATTTAGCTATTCTTTCTTCTCAATCTCTTGTGTTAGAGGTGCGTTACTGGTCATTTGATGTTCCAAGCAGCCAGCTTCCGTCAGTTTCATAAAGTGGCTCAGTTCAGCTGATAGCTTTTTTTTTTCTTTCCCTTTTTCTTTGAACTATTGTGTGCCGAAGCTCAAGTACTATTGTGATCCTGTGTGCTGAAGTTGTATGCATGTGGCATGGCGTATTGAGAGGCAAGAGCAGGATGACCAGAATTGCCAGCTGGAGGAGGTGCTGGCTTTTGGAGTGGATGACAACATCTTCATCTGTGAGACTGAGTGGTGAAATGTGACCTCCTTTCGACTGTCATTTGCCCTTAGTTGGTCTCGATTTGTGGAAGATGATGATGGTGAAAAAAATCTAATTGTGTAGAAGGAGATAGCAAGAGTGCTTGAATTAAAAGATTTCTCTTGGGCATTGCATAGATGGAGTGGCTGAAATCTTTTGATAGATGATTTGCTCTGGGAAGCTGACATCTCTGCCTGATGCCTTTGCCTCTTGTTTCTCCAGATACATAGAGAATATGATCTCTGTATAAGTTGTATGCATGCATTAAATCCCTACCACATCTCTATTACATTACTTCTTTGGGGGAAGGATGCTTTGCTGTTTGTTGTACCTCAGTACTCTGCAGGAATGCATCCTTGGCAGATAGCAGAGTATGACTGTTGCTTGCAGATGTATGTAAACAGAAGATAGGTTTAGAAGGAACACGTGCCAAATGTGAGTTTATGAAAATTTGTTCTTTAAGGGAATGATATACTCCCCCCTACACTTTCCGTAGTGAGAGGTCAGTGGTCCTTTCTCATCCATGTAAATTTTGGGTTTGTATTTCTTGGTCGTGTTAGATCTGCAGTCCTCACTCTTTTAGGTTGAATAGACCCTGTTCTGTTTTTCTACAGTAGCCTGTTCCTCTTCTCCTAGGCTTAAGTATTTTTGCTTAGTGTTTAAAGGCAGACATTTTCACTGGAAACATGCTTTATACATTTGATCCTTGCATTTAATAGGGGAATCAGAGAGCTCTTCAGGAAGCTCCTCTTTTTGTAGAGAGCACTGGTGTGGGTCCCTGGCACTTCAGCTGTGGGTGGCTCAGGTCTTTAACATGCCTTAAGGTGCTCTTAGATGTAGCGTGGAATAGGGGTAGCACTGCTGCTGGACACACCTTGTCTTCTCTCTTAGAGTATATTATCCCTACTTCCCAGTTTGACAACCACTTCAATTGATAATACAAGACAAAATCAAACAAAACTGAAGAGATAACCAAGACAGTGGATTTTTATTTATTTATATTTGTCATTGTTGTCATGTGGTGGAGAATGTCTGGCAGGATAGATGAAAAACATGGAAGTTTCAATATGCCCAAATCCTGGGACTGTTTTCAGATGATCTGTTATCTGTTGAACCAGTGAATTTGTTGCCTAACTGGATAAAGCTTTTGATGGATGTTGTCTTCTCTGTTGAGTTATGCTAATGAAAAGCATTAACAGCCCAAATAATGTGCTGGGAGGTGTTAGTGGGAACTCTTTCTAGTCTGCTTTACGTCGCGTTAGGTTAGATCAGACTGCCATCTGCAGTGTTTGAAATGAGCTGTCTCTTCTCACCTGGAGTGCATCAGAGAGAGCTCACATGGGCACGTTTCCAGCAGTTGAAAGGAGGTAATAACTTCTGACAGGGAAAGAAACTGCGAAGCAGAAATGGTTTTTGTCGTCTCCTGGTGCATGCATTTACGGAACAGGAGATCCATCAGCAGATCTGCCTCTTTAACATCGATTTGTCTTACTGCTGCCATACTGATTTTATTTAAAAACAAGCCGGTGTCTGTTTTAGTATTTTAAGGTACTTCAACAGATTGTTTTTGTGCTTCTGGAAGATCGCAGGGCCAAGAAATAACATGGGAAACGTTGTGATATGGCCATTCCTATGCTCTGTCTTTTAGCGCTTTTCTGACCTTTTCTCCTTCTTGGAAGACTTTGAAAGAGCTTGGCTTGTGCATGCAATGACTTCAATTGATCTAGAGGAGTTTGAGGTAGAAAAGCAAAATAATGTTTGTGTCGACTGTGTTTAACACATCAGTTCCTTCTAACTCTAGGTGACCCAGGAATAAATCGTTCACTGAAATACTTCATGCAGCTCTAATTGTTTAAATGGTTTCACATTGTTATGGTAGTCTGTTCTGTGTGTCAAAACCTTTTAAAATTTCTTTTATTTGCACATAATGGGTTGCTTTGATGTTAGTAAAAGAATTTCCTCCTGTAGGCCATACTGTTATCCAATGTAGACAGTCTCTTGTCTAAAATTAAGCTGAACCTCTACACATCGGTGAGTTGTGATCTTTCAACATGCAAAGTGATTGGACTGGAAATGAGCACAACGTGCAATGTTGGAAGTGATACAATATCTGCAAAATTATCTACTGAATTTGGCAAGTGTTGGTCCAGAATTCCAATTTGCAGAAGTCAGACTCTTCGACAGTGATTTCAGATAGGAGTTTTTCCCCTCTCTCAGAAATGTACTGGCTTAAAGTCTATGCTTCTTAGAGCACAAGTTGTTTTTATAAAAAATAATTTCCCTTGAAGATTTCTGAGTAAAGCTTGGTAAAAGTTGAATTGTTGTGCTAGGCTGTAAAGATACAGCAGTCTCTTTTCCCACCCTGAATCCTCTGCTTTTTTTTATTTTTTTTCCCCTGTCTTACCGCTATGAATTGTTGTGAACTTTGCCAGGAGAAGCTGTCTGCATCTTCTGATGATCAGCTGTTGACTAGAGCAAACTTGAAAGTACTACATTTTTCTTAAGATCTCTACTTGACTTCTCGACATTTTTATAAATCATTCAGCCAACTTGTGGAATCAAACACGTACTCTTAGGGCACGTGTGTGTGTGTGTGTAGAATTACCATCTCTCAGGTATGCTCTGGAGGTGGATGTAAGTGGAGAAGCAAATCAGTTGGCGTCAGGGCACTGAACTACTACTTCAGGCTCTACTGTGTTTTGTTCCCCGCAGGACAGCTGAAAAAAATTAAATATACTGGGTGTCCAAGGTTGCCGAACCTGGCAAACGTCAGCACTGAGGGGATCTCCTCCTGCCTCAGTTAGGGAGATGCAAGGTTGCTGCAGTTCTGGGTCCCCAGGCCCAGCGTGATGTTCTGCCAGTTTTCAGCCCATAGCACTGTCTGCTCAGCCAGCCTGTCCTTCACCGGCTCCTCTGTGAAGAGGGTTCCTGCTGTTCAGGCAGACAGTATCCGCTGCTCTCTGCTCGTCTGCCAGGCCAGTTGTTCTGTGTAGAAGGTTCGCATGGCTTCCCCTTACTGATTCCGTGCTGTGATGTGCAACAGTAGTGTAGATGTCCCATCATTATAGCAGCCTGCACAACAGAATTCTTTTTTTTTCAATATGGCTTAGATGTGTGTTTTTCCACGTTAATTTGTCATTTGTATATACAGTATAGAAGTTGTGAGCTTTACAGAACTTAATTTTATTGCATTCTGATTCTCATTTAATATAACGGTATAAACATTTGTTTTATGAGCAATGTGAAATAAAATGTGTCCTTAGATTCACTGAGGGATTTTTGTGGTGGAAGTGCACAAGCTGTTTGAATTAAAGGGAGATACATCATAGCAAATATAAATTCCATTTGCTTTAGATTTGTCTTGTTTGCAGTTTAGACAGAAATCACTTGTGAGTGCAAGCTTCTGGGGGACACAGGAGAGCAATGCTGGTGGTGCAGTGCTGGTGGTGCCGTCAGCTGCGAGCGGGGTTGCACTGCCGGCTGGGTACAGACCAGGCTGGAAGCATTGCCCTGTGATATCTGACGTCGTACAGCAGCTGGAGGACACTTCTCTTTTGCAGAGATGCGAGAGCTCCCGGAGTTCGATTCTATGGCATGTGGCTGTCATTACTCCATTTGCTGTAGCCTGCAGAAACACACTGCTCCTCTTTGGATTTTTTCAAGTCAAATGAATTTAAGCTCAGCAGGCAGGAACCATGAACTTGGTGCTTGTTGCAGCCACACAGAAACCTGAAAGAATTAAATAATTGGCTAGTTGTGTATTTTGCTGTAGATGCTTTATTATAATCTCAGGTGGCAGTTAGTCTGACTGGGACAGATATCTGCAGGAGGGACAGCACGGCAGGATGAGTGGTCCAGAATGTTCCTGGAGTGTGTTGTTGGTAAATTTCTTCTCTAAGTGATGGAGCTGAGGAGGAGAAGGGCTGTGCTGGACCTCATTCTTGTCAGGAAAAGGCAACAGTGCACTGGAGTGAGATCAGTGGAAGGCCACCAAAACAAAGGGAGCTTGGGCACTTTCCACATGAGGAGAGACTGGGGGAGCTGGGCTTGTGCAGCCTGGAGTGGAGATGGCTTTGTGGGGGGACCCTGTGGGACTCCCCAGTGCCTGTGGGAGATCATCAAGAGGGTGGTGCATGGTGGAAGGGCAAGAGAAAACAGACATCTGTTGAAAATAGAGGCTCAGCATGGATATAAGGAGTCACCTCTTTCCCATGAGGACAGTCAGGCACAGGCTGCTCAGAGGGGTGGTACAGTCTCCATCCTTGGAGGTTTTCATACCTGAACTGGGTGAAGCCCTGCACAGCCTGGTCTGACCTCAGAGCTGAGCCTGCTGTGGGCAGGAGGCTGCACCAGAGACCCCAAGGCCCCTTCCAGCCTGAGCTGTCTGTGATTTCAGGATGATATGAGCTTTAAATTGCACTGTTAGCCTGAATGATTACTTATCTATAAGTAGTTACATTACATACATCTACATCTCTCTCTCTCAATATATATCTTATTACTTGCTAACCAGTTTGTTAGAAGAGTAGTTTGGCTTAGGTCAAACCAGTATAGGTTGTGTGTCCAGCCGTTGTGGATTAGATCATACTTAACTATTACTTACATACTTTAACAGCAACTTAAAACTATTGTTTAATTTCTCTATTACGAGTAATTTTAGCACTGATTAAACTTACTTTGTTTCAGATAAATGCAGATGAAATACAAAGATTTTCAGATTTTCCATTGTCAAAGAAAACCCTAAAAGGTGAGTGTAAAAGTTTCCTTTGAAAAGTACTTATATTAAAAATGAATATTTATTTGCATACAAAGAAATCTTTGCCTTATACAGACTTTTAAATGAATATTGCCATGTACAGTGTTTTCTAAATGCAAAAATTTAGCTCTGGGCAAGAAAAAAATAAAGATTTTTTTTTCCTCTCCTCTTTCACACTCCCTTCCCTTCCCACACCCCAAATACTAGGATTGCAGGAGGCTCAGTACCGCATGGTAACTGAGATACAGAGGCAAACCATAGGTTTGGCTTTGCAAGGTAAAGACGTGCTTGGAGCTGCAAAGACTGGATCAGGGAAAACCCTGGCTTTCATCATCCCGGTAAGTAATTGACATCATTTGCCCTTAAAACTGGGGAGTTACCTGGGAAGTAGTGGATGTTAAACAGTTCAGGTTAATGATTCTTGGAGAAAGGTCAGAATTCCGGTGATCTAGATGTGCCTCGAAATCCAGGGCAGACGGATTAAGGAAGCTGCTTGAGGTTCTAGAAGAAATATATTTTTGTCCCTAGGAATATTCTGATGCTTAGAAATCCCGTTTTGTTCCTTATGTCAGTAGGCCCTGTGTGATTTAGGCAGAACTTCTTTCAGGTATGTTTTCCTTTCCACATTCTTTTGAAAACTAACTGTATGGACTAGAATGCTGAAATTTCTACTGTTCCTTCCTTAGACTGTTTTTAAGATGTATGTTTTTCACACCTTTAATATTTTAAGATATGGACCTTGTATGACAAACTGAAGCCTAGTAGCAATTATTGTAAATTTTCTCTTCTTGACTGTCTGTTTTGCACTCCTGAGAAATTGCTTCCAGGCCCAAGCAGAGAAACAGTAAAACTCCCACCATGAATGATACACATTGTGATACACGTTCAGCTGTTTTACTCTAAACATCATGCTCTGCATTTAATTTCTTCAAATTGGAAGTATAATTGAGAAGCTTGTTTGTTTCTTTAAAGTGCACATATAAATGGTTACAAACCCAATCATATTGTGATTGGATGAAGGGAAAAAGAAGTGTGATTTTGACTGTGGAGTTTTTTTTATTATTATTTGAACATTACTTGCATTTTTGCGAGCAAATTACTTTGCAGCCTGTTCTGTCAGTAACTGTAGTAACAACTGTGTGTGTTTTGAATATGCTGTAGCTGAGAAGGTCTGTTCTTTATGCTGATTACTTTGTTACTAAAGGATAGGAAACAGTGTTAAAGGATAGGAAACAGTGTAGCTGGCTTTGAAAGGCAGTCCTGTGAACTTGAGAAATGAAACAAAAGTGCCATTGCCGAATCAGTTAATTAGGAGCAGAAGGACTTTCTTTACAAACCTAGTTTTGAAATTGTTTTAGGGGCCAAATGATAAGGAAGGAACTAGACAGATGAAGAATGAACATTACTTCATCTCTTCTACGGAACTTTTTGTTAAGTATTTTCCCTTTAAGACTTTTGTAATGAGAATATGGTAATTTTTTTCAGGCTTTGGAACTCTTGTATCGCCTTCAGTGGACTTCAGCAGATGGATTGGGCGTTTTGATAATATCGCCCACCCGGGAACTGGCATTTCAAACTTTTAAGGTTCTGCGTAAAGTGGGAAAGAATCACGACTTCTCTGCTGGCCTTATCATTGGAGGAAAGGTGTGTCCTCTGTTGGAGCCTGCTGTATGGGAGCATAACTAAGTGCTGTAATAAGGACTGGTTTAGGAAGGAAGCCGTGGAAAAGGAAAGTCAGGGAAGAAAGCTAGTGGGAACCCATTAGCAACCCACTAGTTTTCCTGTCTGTGTGCTCTGTGTCTTTTAAAGCTTTTGCATATTTACTGCTTTTCCAGGTTATAGGGACTGGGTAGAACTTTCTGCCAGCCCTTCCTGTCCTGTTAAACTAGATTGCTCTGAAAGACATTTGCTCAAGCCACAGATGTGAGCATACTGATAAAATGCGGTGTATGTGTAGAAAGAGGAAAAACTTGATTCTTTCCAGAAACTATCAGTAGGTTAAGCTGGGCTGAGATCTCTAGCACTGGGCTTCTGGTGTGAACAGCTAGAGCTCAGCTGGTTTAACTTATTTTCAGGATCTGAAAGAAGAGTCGGAGAGAATCCACCACATAAATATGCTAATTTGCACTCCAGGACGGCTTCTACAGCACATGGATGAAACTTCATATTTCTATGCATCAGATCTGCAAATGCTGAGTAAGCTTAAGTACTTGTGCTTAGAAATATTTTGTAATCGTTCGTAATTGTAGGGGGCACTTCCTTGGTTAAAAAGCTTATTCTAGTTTTGGTATGTAGATGAAAGAGCATTTAGATTTGCACATGTACAAATTAAAATGGAAAACAACAAAACTCCTTTCTTGTATGTACTTGTTCTTGTCATTGTAAGGAACGCAACTCTTTGCAACTGCTTTGAGAGTAAGTATGTGAGTTAAGTAAGGAGCCCAAAACTGCTTGTGAAATCTCTTATTTTCCTTTAGGTATGCATTAGCTAAAAGCTGGTCTTTCCTTTCTGCCCATAGCTCTCTTGTTTTTCCTGATATGATGATGAACTGTGTGAAGTATTCATTACAGTGTATGTATTTTGGGGTAGCTCTAGAAACACATCTATTTCTGAATTTTAAGCTAGATTAATGCTTTCGTTGTTTCTTTATATCCTTCCAACCTGAATACAAATTTCAGCTTAATGGAAGGTTTGCTTGCCTCTAAGAGCAGTGCATAATCTTTAGCATAGCCTGAGGAACTTAGAAGCAATTAACAAGCTAATGAAGCAGATAAAGTGCAAAACTAGGCTTGCTACGCTCAGTTCTGTTCATGGCAGTTAGACTAGATTTGCATTAACTGTAGGCTTTTTCCTTCAAGTTTTGTCTCTGTGCTATTCTGTTTATTCTCTATCATTCAATGGCAAATTAAGCTTAGGCTCAGAAGAGTCTGTTTTGCTCTGTCTTGAATAGTACAACACTTTTATTTTCCATGCTTTTATTTCAGCAACAGGGCAGGGAGTAATTTACAGTCTGTCTGCAAATTGCTGAACTTTTTATTTGAAATACATATCTTCCTATGCTTCAGCATGTGAAATGGAGAGCTGTAGTTTGTAGGTTACGCAAAATGCTATGATTATATTGCAGCTTTTTAAACCTATTTCATGCAGTATGTGAATATCTAAAGCAAATCCTGTCATGTACAGTAACTAATCTCTGCAGTTTAAGTAAGCGTGGATTTTTGTGCTCTATGGATTTAAAGTCTTTTATTATTGAAGGAAAGCTAAAAGCAGGTTTTCTCAAATCCGTTTCTCAATTCAGTTCTTGATGAAGCTGATAGAATTCTCGACATGGGTTTTGCTGCTACGATGAATGCAATCATAGAAAATTTGCCTAAGAAACGCCAGACCTTGCTTTTTTCTGCAACACAAACAAAATCGGTGAAGGATCTTGCACGGCTGAGTTTAAAAGATCCAGAATATGTTTGGGTTCATGAGAAAGCCAAATTCAGGTATGTTGGGATCATTTTTTGCAGGGAGGTTAAGCAGATGGTGATTCTATTTAACTGCTTCCCTGATTGTCATTTTCCTGAGTCTGAAGTCATGCGTCCTTCGCCTTCCAGCGGTGTCACATCTTGCCGAGTGCCATCCTGAAAGCAGGGAATTTCCAGAGGAGAGGTTCCTAGTTCTGACTGATTTGTTATGAGGAGACCAAAGCTGCACTTTTCTTATGGTTCCTCAGGCAGCTTCTCTGGCTGGAATTTTTTTTCTTTAGGAATAAGCTCCAGAGTGGGCTCATCCTGGATGGAGCAGAGTCTGACTGTGGCAGGAGTCACTTCTGAGCTGCTGTTTAGATTTTAAAAGGAGAAAAAAAAATGAACAATGCTGCTTTAAAATTTTACTTTTCTGTGGGTCAGTGTCAAATGGCTTATGAACATTTATGAGTTCCTTCTCCTGTCTTAAGGAGTATGTAAATATTTCCATACATAAGATGAAGATGGAGAAAGGCGAAGCATGCTGATAAAAATGGCTTACCCAAGAGCAAATTAGAAATCATCAGCAAAATGAACAGTAAGAAGAGGTTGAATCCTGAGGCAGTGTTTTAATTAATTATTTGACTAGATTCTCTATGTTGCACTTTAGATGCCTTTGATAGTATTTTTTCCCCTCCAGTCAGTATATTAACTAAACACAATTGCTAGAAAAAAATGTGGCTACTCTCCTTCTAGCAGAAGTTGTATGAACTCTGCATGTGGCCTTCAGTTTGAGGGCTGACTATTTAACAAACAGTGATTTTTGTGAAGTCTATTTAAAGTACCTTTGAGTTTTTGAAATACTTGGGAAAATACAGTTAGATAATAAACTGAATCAAAAAAGGAAAATTTTGATTTGTTTTGGAACATATGGCCTTAGTACTCAGAGTGTTCTTTCTGTAAGGCAGCAGTTTCCTCTGAAAGGCTGACAGGGTGAGAGAGACTGGGGGGTATTTCAAATTGAATACCAAAACAACAACTGGAGCAGCAGCGTCTTGTAATTTCATCCTCCTAAGTGGCACCTCTAATAAAACAAAGTAATTTTCAATGCCCTTGGCCTGTGTAGGGGGAAGCAGAGGGACTGCAAGACGAGCATTTAGATGTATTTCTAAGGCAAATATGCCTTAAAAAAAAAAAAAAAAAAAAAAAAAAAGACTATTCAGGGCTCTGCAAAGTCACTTTACATGTCAGGGTATAATCAGTAAAAAAAAATCAGTGTTGCTTTTTTGCTTTTTTTTTTTTTTTGTCTGCATGACAAGACTGTGCTTTGACATTGCCTGAAGCACATATGGTGCTTTAATAATGCTAATAGACAAAATTGGGTTTTAAGTCAAAGCAATTTGAATGTCGCTGCTTAGACATGGAAAGAGTTGGTCATGCTGCTAGTAAATTAATTTAGAAATGTGCCAAAAGTAGCCTCCTGCCCTTCCTCTCTCTCCTGACATTCAGGAAGGAAATCATTTCATCTCTCGGCAGCAGCTTTCTAGCAGAACTGCTAGGAGTTGTTTCTTGAAGTGGGAGAACTTTCCAGCCTGACTTTATTTTCCCTTTTTTTTGTGGATACTTGTCAGACACTCTTGATTTAAAAGAAAGGACAGGCAGCTCTGCAGATATTATATAGCTGTATTTTCTCTTCTTTTTTTTTTTTTTTTTCCTCATTTTGATGTTATGAGAACTATAGTACATAATTTTTTTTTTTGTTTTGTTTTGTTTTTAAGTACCCCAGCAACGCTGGATCAGAACTATATTGTTTGCGAGCTTCATCAAAAAATAAACATGTTATACTCTTTCCTGAGAAGTCATTTGAAAAAGAAGAGCATTGTATTTTTTGCAAGCTGTAAAGAGGTATGGCTGTGTTTATTTTTCCTTCCTTTTGTAGCGTTCTGGGTTACAAAGTTTAACAGTTGTGCCTTCTTTCTTTCAAAGCTTTTAAAGCTGGCTATATAAGACAGTATAATTGTGAAATAGCACAGGAAAGGTTTTTCTTACGCTAGTATAGGAAGTCATCCTTCAGATATCCACTTGTATTGCTGTCCTGAGACCATTCCACTTAAGCTATTTGTGTGTGTTTGTATGGCACAGGTATTTATTCATATAACTTTTGCATGCATCGAATATTTTACTGTGTATTTTCCAAATACAATTGTGAGGTAAATATTTATTACAGTTTGTCTGCTTGTGCAAGAATTTACAATATTTTTGTTCTGTGGTTGGCTACTAAGTGCAGTGAGTGTTTCTTACTTTAAGTGCCAAATCTGTTGCAGTTTTTACCATGCAATGTTAAATCTGTTTTTTTTTCCCCCCTAATTTCTTGGATAGGTCCAGTATCTGTTCAGAGTGTTCTGTAAGCTCCAACCCGGTCTTCCCGTGCTGGCATTGCATGGCAAACAGCAGCAGATGAAGAGAATGGAAGTCTATACTTGTTTTGTTCGGAAGAAGGCAGCAGTGCTTTTTGCTACAGATATTGCAGCTCGTGGCCTGGGTGCGTACCCACAAAAGCAGTAATTAATCACAAAGTTATGACCTCATGCTATATTAAGACTCTATCAGTGACAGTATGGTCTGAATACCACAGATCTGTAAGAAATGAGACTGTAGTTTGCTTGAGAGCTCAGATGTGCTTCTTAAGTAGTTCTGCTGTTTCTTTACTGGAGAAACCAGCTTCATTTGTGCTTAGTTTTTATTTTTGTCCCTTAAGGTCCTAAGTTGTCACTAGTGTTGTTACAATATTTAATATAAAAATAGCTTCCACTGACTACTTTACTTTTTTTCCATCCAGTCTGTAGACAATGTAGTTTTCCCAGCCAGAAGACAATCTCATTTTTCCAGTCACGTTGTGTGACAAATATCCAGAATGAGAGAAAATAGAAGTAGTGGTGTATTGGCTTACTACATGCCCTAAGGCAAGATTTCAGCAGCTTTAAGTATTTCTGATATGCCTGTATCCTGTGGGTTATTCCAAAGGATATGGAAAATTCCTAACCTGCCAGTATGTGGAGATGAAAACTTGAAGGAGTTTTAATGTTTGAACTGTGAATAGCACTGTATTCTTTAAGAGGCAGAATAATAGATGAAAAGCTGGAAAATTTTATAGCACCTGTTTTGGCTTGAGTTTCTCTCCTTTGGTCATTACTTGCTGAATAATGACTTCCTTCTTTGTATTCTCTGTAGATTTTTTTAGACTTTTTTTTGTTCTTGGTGGATTTTAAGCATGACCTGAGACTGTTTTTCAGGAGTTTACTAATTCTTCTTTCAAATAACAAACTGTCATTGCTCAAAATGCAAGGTTTTGTCAGTACGTCACAAGAGGAAGGTGCTCAAAAAGTAGAAAACAGAAGAGCAAATGGCTTATCATACCTTCTACACTACTGACATCTCATTAGTGAGGATCTAGTGTGGGTATGGTTGTTTAGGTTTAGAGAGTGTGTATGAATGGGCTATGGCATAACTGCAGACTTGGTCAGGGAGTAGCACTAAGTACAGTGCAAAGCATGCTGCTGCTGGATAAAGGGCAGCAGTTGGAAAGTGCTCATAAATGCTGTAATTCTCTTTGAGTGCTAACTTCTTTGGCAGACTTGCTCACCCCCTCTGCGTTGTTGAGAGGGTGTGTAATATTTCTGTACATCGATAGCTGAAGTAGTGCTGTCTCACCACAGCTTACTTCAAACCCCAACAGTGTAGGTGAAAAGTGGGTCAGTTCTTGTTATTTAATTATTAATTGTAGTGGTTTTATCATCTGTGTGACACAAAGCACGTCTGCTCTTGTCAAGTGTGAAATTATGTTCCATTCAGTGCACTGTCATAACTTGGAAAATGAAGACACCATTAATTTTAGCTTTGATGAAGAGGATGGCTGTTTATGGTATGCTAATACATGCAATTAATTTTATTTTTATTTCAGAGGTTGCACTCAGTGTCTATAAATTGGTCTAGATGATGATTCTTACAGAAATTAATGCTCCAAAATAATATGTTGCTCATGAGTAGGAGGATTTTGAGTCAAGTGAGCTTAAATTCTGGTATTTTTCTTTACAGATTTTCCAGCAGTGAACTGGGTCGTTCAGTTTGATTGTCCAGAAGATGCAAACACGTATATCCACAGAGTGGGAAGAACTGCCAGGTTCATCTTCATTTCTCATGAATATTTTAATGTTTAAGATTAGATAGCTCTCAGGACAGATAATTGGCTTCACACTCACTTGAAAAAATCAAGACACAAATTGGAAAGAAAAGAAAGGCTGTTATTGCCAAAAGACACTTTTGATTATCTAAAAGTAACGGTCTAACGTAATCTTTTCTTAGCGAGAGATTCCATACAGCAGAGAGAAGACCATGTCTAGTTCTTTATTCTGATCAGGGAAGATAAATAGTGAGGAAGTAAAAGTTGTCTTTTGCACTTGGCAGGATTACTTCGGTGGTTCAGTTGAGCATGTCTGTGGGTGGAAATGCTGGTTTTGCCAGTGCCGTGCATGGGTAAATACGGCTTTAGAGTGTGGATGCAATTTCTTTGTGTCATTGCAGATTCTTCAAAAGAATGGAAATATTTTTTCCTTATTTTAATTTGAGGAGGAAGGAATCAGACAATGTTAATTACTGGTTAAATTTTTAATTTTCTGAATCTTTTATAGAATTATATTCGTAGGGCTAGCCCTAGTTAAAATATTTTTGTCTAAGCCCTTATGAGGTAAGGATACACCCAAATGTACGTAGGAAAACCTGGTCCTTGGTCTGTGAGGTAGACTTTTAAGTGAAACAAGTTATTACTGCCTAATTCAGTAGATTAAAAACTTTACTTAATTATCTGAAGGATGAAATGCAAGACCTGGCAATGTGTCTTGTACATAATTTAATTTGTTTGTAGTAGGGTTTTATCATCTGTGTTGCAATATAAGTGGAAGTCGAATATAATGACAAAACAGCTTCCTAGAACAAGATTTAGTACTCAGCACTACAGGAGTTCAAGATCTGTGTTTCTAGATGAGATGGTGTTGCATTTTGTACTTCCACAATTCTTCTAGAATCTGGAATTTTTAGTTATGTTTATATTCTGATTGGTAATATTTCTGCTCTGTTCTTTCCTACGTGCTCTATTTTCTTATCTACTCTTTGTTGTAGAAGGGAATAATGAATTTTTAAATGTTCTTGGGAAAACGNCCCCTTAACTATTTCACTGGCAGAGGAATGCGGAAGTGAGTTATGTCCTCGGCTCCGCTCAACACTGCCAGGATGTTATCAGTATCTCGGAGGTACAAGATAAATTCATACTAGACACTACGAGAAGTGTAACTTTTGTTAGAAACTAGGACAGTTGTCTATGAGCAAAATCATTGAATGTTAGGTACAATTAGATAAAACGTGTAGCTAAAATCATGGGCCCCAAAGGAGGGAAAAAAGCCATTGGCTTAGAGGCCTGTTGGGTGGTGAGGTTTTTTTTTTTTTTTTTGTTTAAATTGTGTGGCTTCCAATGAAGGCCTGTGATTTTGTGTGTGTGTGACATAATGTCGTAGTGGAAAGGAAAACAATATATTTGGCACTGTTTAATTGGAAGCTTGTAAAAAGCTTGTTGAAATGTTTCAGAGCTGTGTCCATGCGTTAAAGCACCTCCCCAGAGTGACAACCCTTAGGCCTTTTCCCATTTGTCTGAGGTGCCAAGAACCATTATCAGTGGTTTTGGAAGGTGGAAAGAGCTACATAAAGACAAATCACCACTTGTTTTCCACAGTGCTTTTAATAAAACACCACTGAGTGGGCCTTGCAGCCCTAAGGGTCTGTTTTCAGAAGTCTCCTGAAAATAACCTGCTGTGGTGGCTTGAGGGACAGGTGGGCAGGCTGTTGGGCAGAGGGTCTGTCCTAGAGGCCACTGGCCTTGCCAGTTACCTGGCTCATGCTTCACCAGGCTGTCATTTGGACTTCTGTTCATAGAATCATAGAATCATCAAGATTGGAAAAGACCTCCAAGATCATCTAGTCCAACTGTCCACCTACCACCAAGATTACCCACTAACCCACGTCTCTCAGTTCCACATTCAGACGTACCTTGAACAACTCCAGGGATGTTGACTTCACCCCCTCCCTGGGCAGCCTGTGCCAGTGCCTGCCCACTCTCTTGGAGAGGAATTTTTTCCTAATATCCAACCTGAACCTCCCCTGATGAAATGTAAGGTCATCACCTCTTGTCCTGTTGCTAGCTACTTGAGGGAAGACGCTGACCCCAACCTCACCACAGCCTCCTTTCAGGCAGTTGTAGAGAGCGATGAGGTCTCCCCTGAGCCTCCTCTT
>WBMW01002423.1:9429-20141 GCA_013396635.1 Penelope pileata | reverse complement strand
GAGCAGGTTCCCTACAGCAGGTTGCACAGGTGGGCATCCAGGTGAATCTTGAATATCTCCAGGGAAGGAGACTCCACAACCTCCCTGGGCAGCCTGTTCCAGTGCTCCGTCACCCGCACTGTGAAGAAGTTCTTCTGCATGTTGGTGTGGAACTTCCTATGCTCCAGTTTGTGGCCATTGCCCCTTATCTTGTCACACTACTGAGCAGAGCCTGGCCCCATCCCTTTGCCTCCCACACTTTAGATATTTATAAACATGGATCAGGTCCCCTCTCAGTCTTCTCCAGGCTGAACAGACCCAGCTCACTCAGTGTTTCCTCACACAGGTGATGCTCTAGGTCCCTAACAATCTTTGTTGCCCTCCGCTGGACTCCTTGTAGGAGGTCCCTGTCTTTTTTGTACTGGGGGGCCCAGAACTGGGCACAGCACTCCAGGTGAAGCCTGACCATGGCAGAGGAGAGGGGGAGGATCACCTCCCTCGACCTGCTGGCTGTGCTTCTTTTGGTGCAGCCCAGGATACCATTGGCCTTCTCGGCTGCCAGAGCACCCTGCTGGCTCATGGCCAACCTCTTGTCCACCAGGACCCCCAGGTCCTTCTCTGCAGAGCTCCTCTCCAGCAGGTCATCCCCTGACCTTGATCGTGGAATGTAAAACAGAATAAGGCTTTGCTCTGCAGAGCAGAGAGGTTTATATAGGTCTGACTCAGGCTCAGATTTCTCATATTCATAGTATTTAATCCAGGTTAGGTGTTTAGATTTGGTAGGTGCTTAAACAGATTTAGGAAAGTCACTGTGGGTTGTTTTTTTCTTTTTGTTTTGTTTTGAATGGTTATTAAGTGCAATGTGTGAATGTATGGGTACACATATTCTGTCTAGCTGTACATACCCTTTTTTCCTTTTGGTAAATTGCATTCTGGAAACAAATGAAAAAGTCCATCTTCCCAAGGTGAGGTACTGCATTGCCTACTGTTTGGAGCTGAGTGGTACTATGATCAAAGCCAAGAAATATGAATGAAGACTTAGAGCAGTAGTCTTTGTAATGCCATATGTACACTGAAGAATGCACACAAAATGTTTTTGGGAAGGTGAAAGAGGCAGGTCATAAGGTGATCTTACTCTGTTGTGAAGTAAATTGCTTCAAATCGCGCTCATTGGGGCTCTCCTTAAGTAACTGCACCGTGTGACTGTGGAAGTCAGGTTAATGTATCTTTAAAATAATATGTCCAAGTGACAACAAAAATGTGAGTGACTTAGGGGAACTGATTTTCAATGGTGGAAACTTGCTTTTTGCTTTGAGAAATGTATCTGAAAGATATACGAGTAAACAGTATAATCACAAGGGCAGCTCCTTGCTTGATTATTTTTTTTTGTATTTAAGATTGTTGAAGAACTTTTACTGATGTTTTTTAAAAAAAACACACAATACTTAGATCATCTCATATTATATTGCAGTCGAATCATTATCCTGACTCAAGTGAAGTAAAAACGACTGCTGGTGGAGGTCACAAGAAATTGTTGGCACTGCAATTCATATTACTCAATTCTCTGCCATTAAATACTGTACCCTAGCTACATTCCTGACAGTGGCCTGTGATGCTCCAGTGATATTACCTGTCTCTGTATTATCCATTAGGATTCTTTTTATATGGAATGATACAAATATTCCAATAAACTGAAATATTAACTGGCTGAGGTTATTAGCTGCTGACAGTTCTTCCCTCTACTTTCCATAGTAATAATAATAATAATAATAAATCATAGAATCATAGAATCATAAAGTGTATTTCAACACAGTAGAGTGGGTGCAGCTGCTGAGGATTGCTTACAGGGTGGGCTCGGAGGATCAAGCAACCTCCCAAAGCCTTTTCAATTCATTTATGGTGAGATGTGCAGGGTACAGTTGAGAGCCACTGTTTTCGTGCCTGTTGTTTCTTCTGACTAGATCTGTCTGGCAAAGAATGACAGCTAGCCAGTATGACCAAACAGGGGAATATGGCTCTGTGGAATAAACAAAACCTAGCTGCATGGTTCTCAGAACTTGTTAATAGGTGCAAATAAGTTACTGTCCAGACAAGAGAAGGAAAAGGATTTGAAATGTTCGGAGAAAAAGCAATAACAAATGAAGAAACCCATAAACAATCTAACTTCATAGTGATATTTACTGATGATTTTTTTTTAGGATACTGGGCTCAGGTCTATGCAACAGAGAAATAGGGATGAACAAAGCGTTAGAAGTGAGCTAAAGCAAAAACAGAGTGAAGCCAGTTCACTTGTTGTTTATTTGTGAGAAATGCTCTGTGGAACTTTGGAGTTTTTTGCAACCCATGATAGAGAGCTCTTCTCAGTGAATCCAGAAACCATCCACGAGCAGACTGCCTACAGTGTTTGCTCAGCTGTGTAGAGCAAGCAAACTTTCTGGTCTGTTGTGATTTTTGTTGGGCTGTGCTGGTAAGACTCTATAGATGGTAGAGCCCGGTTTCAGATAGCAGTGCTCATAGATCTCTTGTTGAAGCTTGTTTTAAAGAAAAGTACCTATCATGGAAAGAGACCGTTCATCGTATGGATAGGACTGAAATTCTGATACTCACGTATTTATTTTCTGTGCTCTTTTGTCCTTGAAAAATAGAATAACAAATTACCACAACAGGGAAGAAATAGAAGTATAGAAGGTATGATAAACAGTAGATAAAACTCTTCCTGCTCTTGGGCTTGGAGAAATAATGTTTCATTGTTTTGAAGCTTAGATTGCACCAATCCTCTTTGTGTCAGAAGGCCCAGAAGGTTCTGTAAAAAGTTTTACCTGAATTGAGTCCAATATGAGAAAACTAAAGCTGTTACTTTGTTTCAGAAATGTTTTAAAATGTAATGGTAGCTTATATAATCACATTTAATAGTTGAATTTCAAAACAAAAGTATGAATTACTGAATTTCTGTGGAGGGCCTTAGGGATAAATATGGATATTAGTTCTTCTTTGTTGAAGGGTAGTGTGTAGGTGAGCACTTTTATTCATATGAGTATCAGATTGAAATAGGTCTTCTCAGAATAAAACTCTGTATTTTGACATTTTTTGGATTTTTTGGTAGCTGTCTTATATTGTTGCTTTACATAAAAAGAACGTAATGCAGATGAACGTGTGCATTAGTGAAATGGTTTTTCCTTCAATGCTGTAGCCATTTTTTTCAAGGAACTCAATTTAAAAATAAATTGCGTGATAGAAATAGTAGAACATGACTCATTTCACTTTTTAAAATTCTTGTGTTAAATATAATTGTTAGGTTTTTAGCTAACTTAATGAAAATGTAGATTGGGAAGTCACTGCTCATAACCTAGCTTCTGAAAATTAGATGCATTTTTCAGACATAGATGGTGATTCTCTCTTTTCATGTAGTTCTCACATAATATGAAGAAATATACTATGCTTGTTTTTTCCTCAGCCACAGATCATATTTGCAATCATATGTACATTAAGAAATACATTAACTTCCATTGGAAAAGAACATCTATCCTACTCTTTCTGTCATTGCAGTGCTAAATCTTTGCTCTAGAAGTACAGAATCTCTCTCTTTATTTTTGATGTGATTTTTATGTTTCTTGGTTATTTCAGGAATCTTTTTTGGCTTTGTAGGCAGAGGTGACTGGGCAAGGCAGTTATCCCCAGATCTTTAAAGGTGCTGGCCTCATTACTCTAATTAATTTTACTGTTATTTTTCCTGGGTTTTGTTTGAGCTAAATTATTTAATAAATAAGATTAAACTTATAAGTTGACTTAATGCCTGTGTAGATTTAGAGTTCAACCATCAAAATAATACCAGGCAGTTAAGTCCTATATAAATACCAATAAGGTATTGTCTGATTGTAAAGCTCAGCTAGAGAATCTTTCTGAAGTTAGTCAAATCTAAAATTTCAGTTTGTTAATTTGATTCAAATATTAAGCTTTTTATTGAAGGACCTAACCAGAAGCTCAGAATTTATAATATAAATTTATAAAGTTTCTTGGATTTCAGACCAGACATACTAGTTTCCTCCCTAAGGTGTCACAGCAGTACAACAGAAACGTTACTGAAATGCACTTTGAATGCAGTCATTTAGTTTATTAGATACGAATTGTACCTCCTATCTGTTAGAAAATTGTGGCTGTGCTTCACTCAGGTCCTTACGAGATAACATGCAGCGAAGTTTTAATTGTAAAGCTTACCTTTCTTTTTCTCTTCGTTAATTTTATGAGTATTTACCTCCTTGCAGGCATACAGTTATGCCTTCATCTGAAGGCTGGCTGAGGTGGAAACAAGGGTCCATTATTTAAGACTATGAGGTATTGGCTAGTTGTAAGTAGAGAAAAATGGTTAAAAAATTGTGAAGAGCACCATTTCCCTAGCAAAGAAACAAAAAGAGTTGCAAAACAAGTATGGTTTCATACTTTAAATAAATAATATCAAGAGGAAAGATTCTGTCATGGTGAATAAACTGCCTTAAACTTTTGCTAAGTCACTGAGCTGCCACTTGGTATCAGGTGTGAAGGAACTAACAGCACGGTGACCACTCATTGAGAAAATGCTTCTCATGGAGGCCAAATTGACAGTCAGTTGTTGCTAGTCTTAAACTATCTTCTCATCTGCAATCACTGTAAATATATCATTCCTACCCTCTGCTTTATAGTGTGAATGATCATTTGTCACTGCTGCTGTGCTTTAAAGATAGTGTTGCAGAGAAGTTACTTGTCTTTTAATAAGTATTGAAGTCAACAGACTCAAATAGGGGAGAGATGAACTAGAAGTACACAAATATTTCTTTCAAAGTCTTTTTGCAAGTAAGATGCAATTTTCTATAGAATTTGAATCAATAGTATCTGGTTTACTAAGAGACCGTTAAAATCATGGTGCAAAGATGGGTCCCTGCTTTGGTTTATTGATCACTTGAGGAGATGATAAGTAATATCGCCGGTTACTGGGCAGTTGGGAAAGCTGGTTTACTTTGACGTTAACGTACTTTTTTTCCGGTGCAGTTTGAATGTGTACTTAGTGAATAATAAATCATCAGAATTTATTAAATCTTTCATGATGGATGTTTGGTATTGGTGATAGTGGACGATGTGAGAACTTCGGATGTGTTCTCCTCTGTCGAAGTAGTCCTTGTACTGGAGAATTTTTGTAGCAGAGGCCAACTCCTTGCTGCTTTGCTATCTATAAGGACTCAAAGGTTTTGTCTGTTTACTGAAAATAATTGCAAGAGTCTTCTTGTGTTGGCATTATTAGAGAAATTTATTCCCTTAGGCCAAAGGATGTTCTTTTCTCCTATGTTTCAGGCATTAGAATGGAAATGAATGTTGAGCAGAAAATCTAAATGTTCTTTTCTTTATCATTTATGACAGTTTTTAGTAGGTTGTGCTTTTGTAAGTTTGCTGGTATAGAAGTTCTTAGTATGAAAGACCCAGGGGGAACGCATTTGAAAACTGAAGCTTTCCTATGCAACCGCTCTTCTGGAGATTACCTTTCGGACCGTAATTTTCTTATAAGTACATTACTAGGTTGTTCTTCTCAAGAAACAAGTTAAAGCTCTACCCCAGGGAAACTTTTTATAGGCTTGCATTTTGTTTTTGGGAACTAAACACCTATGCAAGAGATGAAATGGATACAAGTCTTTCCAGACGGTACTTGACTTTGTTTTTCAGCTTACTCAATTCTGTAATGATTTTCTTTTCATGTTTAGCTCTGAAGAGCAGCATTAATATTAAACAATCTGTTTTAATTAATTAAATCACATTTGCAATATAAAAATGGACAAGGACTATTCTTCCTTAAGTATGCTTAAAATATTGGCATTTGAAAGAGTGTATGTTCCCAAAATAAGTAAGGAAAAGGATTATACTGTGTCAATAGTTACCAGATGTCTTTAAGTCCCTTTGAATCTTTGATGTCATTTTTGAGAAATATTTTCAATTTTCTTTTTTTGTTTTCTTTCTTAGTAGATGCCAGCAGATGGAAAAAGTGTAGGTACTTGGAAGCCTCTATTTTTTTTTTTCTTTTGTGATTGTTTCTTAGCTATAGTAGTATTTTCTCATATAGACTTTGCAAGACTTGATGTCAGACATTGAAATTATCCTTGTCCATAGATAATGGATTTTTCTGAATTATGTAAACGTGCCTTCAGAATTCCATCTCCTTAACTTGTACTTCTGAAAGGGTAACTGACTCAGCATATAAAATGTTTAGCACTAACAACACAAGAACACCTTTCAAGGTTCGGCGTAAAGGTTAATGTGATCCTGCTTGATGTTTTGAGAGTGACCTCAGGGGTTCTGAGGAAGAGCTATAAAAGCAAAACCAATCTAGATAGCATTTCCTGGACTATATCCTTCTAGAGTTTGAGTCAGTGGCATGCTGAGAGGGTATCTATATTCATTGACCCGTGATGGATATTTCTTTTATGATTTGTATGGCACCGGCATTTCATAGCGTGTTGCACACTGAATAAAACAAATGTATTAAAGAAGAAATTTAAAAATGTTAAGTCAGGCACTACTAAGATAAAAAATGCCAGAAACAACAAAACTGTACAAAACACTTCCTAGCTTTGACTACTTTTAAGGAATCTACAAAGACCATCCTTTGTAGGTGTATATGTGGTGGAATTAAGACTTTTTTTGTTGTCTTGATGAATGGCGAACATTTTTATTAGGAAATCCTTTACAGATATCTGATCATTCTCACAGATCTTTTATGAATCTTTTTCTGTCATAGCATCTATTTGGAAGAAACCAGCAGCAGTATGTGTATTACTCTGTGTGTTGGATTGGTGAGACTGTTATTGGCAGCAATATCATTGCTGTCATTCTGTCTAATACAAGCTTTGGGTAGGTAAAAGAGAATATTTTTCTCTTATTTTCAGCAGTGCTTAAAGAGTTCTTTTTTGATGAATAATTAGCTGCCTTGGAATTGTGGTAATTAATTTTTACCATAAAATTAAGTCTTCTGAGGGTCAGTAGCTTTCCAGGAATCTATTGCTTGTTCAGATAGTGACAGCATCTGATTTGCACCTACTTTGTGGAAATACCACCTGGAATTTGGTTGGGTTAACATAAACAGAGCTTTCTTACAAAGTAGACTTGATCTATACGTGCAAGTCATTCCCAACTTTAATTATAATATGAAGGGCCCAAGAGTTCATGGAATGTTTTGTCAGCAGTAGCTTATGGTCTGCTACGCTGCTGGTAAAGACAATTCTTTACCTTAAAACAAATGTATTGGTTGCTTTAGAACTCTTTTGAAAAATACTGCAAACTGATATTTCTGCACTGAGAATTTTTGAGTCTATTAAATGAATTAAAATCATTTAAGTATATATCTATATTTCAGTATCTCTGCCTCATCCTTAACATCAAACCAGCATTGTTTTGGTGACAATGTCCAGTTGTCTTACTGTCTGTTTTGTTATTTTTGGTATTCTTCGGTATTCTTACCAAGCAGTCTAAAAACTGGATTTTCACAGTGTCAGCAGGTGGCACAAGGCCTCCTCTTGTGTTACGGAAATCGATTTGATTTCCATGTCGTATATAAAAATCTAGAATGCAAGGGTTTAATTGTCATGATGAAAACCTTTATAAAAATCACTGAAGGCAGGATAATTTTTTAAATCATCTTTAAAAGTCAATCCCCAAACCTATAATGTATAGTAGCATTGAGCAAAAAAGAAAAAACAAAAACCAAAAAGCCACGTGAGAACACTTTGTTGTGATTTTTCAAATTGATCAAATGGAAGCAGAGAGCTGTAATAAAAGCTGTCAGACTGTTTTAACTGCAGATTTTGTTGCTGCTTGCATTGCTTACTATACTGTGACAGATAGTGTTTATAGTTTTCAAACAGTTTTGCAGTTCTGTTTATGTCGAGTGATAACTGTTTATATACTTCTGGAGAAATGTGGCCCCCATATATTCCACCTGAAATGATTCTTATCAGTTAATGGTGTGACTGTCACTTGGTGTGCCTTAGGATGTTCGTGGTGCTCTCTGGCCTCCAGAAAGCTATTGTAAGCCATGGAGATGTGACTCCAGCACTCCCTTAGATGGCATTTCTTTTCCCTTTTCTGTGCGTGGAGACTGGACTGGTGATTTTCTCTATCACTGCGGAATTTTTCTTGGAAAGATACGTGATGTACCTTGTCACAGTCTTGTTCCCTGTGGTTTCTGACCCCAAGACAAGCTGTTAACATCTCCCACTCTTCTGCTGACAGTTTATATCTTTTGTATAATATCTTTTTCTTGATGGCTCCCTTGATGGTGGAGGCTGAATGCAATTGGAGTAAAGATCAAACAGGAAAATGTGACGGAGTAAGAGCGACCAAATTATTGTAATGGCAAGAAGGAAATGAATGGATAAGAGGTAGAAGAGGGAGAGATATTGGCACAAGAACAGACTGCAATAAAGGTAGAGGAAAAAGTTAACTTCCCATACAGAATCACAGAATCACAGAAAGAAAACAGAAGGGACAAGCCGGTTATGTTTGAGGTGGATGAAAAATTTTACTAACAAGACAAATATGAATGGAGTAGGAACCAAATATCTGTTTAGTGAGTAAATAAACTATGTTATAAAATGGCACTTGAAAAATAATATGAGTAATTTCTGTTTCAAATAAGTGGACTACTGATCGTCATAGCAGTTTGTGTAGGCTCACGATCTGCTGCTTCCTAGGGACTTCCCTCTGAATAGCTCTGTCAGTTCAGAGCTGTTCTACATAGCAATTTTCCTCTGTCTTAATTTGCTTTGTTTCATATCTTGCTCTCGTCAGTTGGTTGTGTATTGGATTCTGTCCTATTTTGGCGCATTTCTGAAATAAAATCTAGTGATTGCTTTTTTTTTTTTAACATAATAGTGGACTCTATGCAGTATTTTCCTTTCAGTCTACACTTTTAAGAACTGTTTGTAAATGTAGACAAATAAAACAATCACAGAATATCCTGAGTTGGAAGGATCCTGAAAGGATCACTGAGTCCAACTCTTTACTCTACACAGCACCACCCCAAATCCAAACCCTATGTCTGAGAGCACTGTCCAAACTCTCCTTGAACTCTGGCAGCTTGGGGCTGTGCCCACTGCCCTGGGCAGCCTGTTCCATGCCCACTGCCCTCTGGGGAAGAACCTTTTCCTAACCCCCACCTGACCCTCCCCTGACACAGCTCCATGCCGTTCCCTCGGGCCCTGTCGCTGTCCCCAGAGAGCAGAGCTCAGCGCTGCCCCTCCACTCCCCTCGTGAGGAAGCTGTAGGCCGCCATGAGGCCTCCCCTCAGCCTCCTCTGCTCTGGGCTGAGCAAACCCAGGGCCCTCAGCTGCTCCTTATGTATATTGCTCTTTGGACCGTTCCTCATCTTTGTCCCCTCCTTTGGATGCTCTGTAATCATTTTTTGTCCTTCTTATATAGAAGTTGTTGTTTGTGCTCAAGGCACTTAATAGTTTTCTTGCATTTATGTTCTTACAGTTGCAGATGTACAAAAGAGAATCAGATGGTACCAAGTATTAAGATTTTCCTGTTGGTACAGGATGAAAGCATTTAGCTAGATCTTGTAGTATTTGATCAAGTGTCTTTTGATTACCACAGAAATATTTCTAATCTGGGAAAGAACAGGAACCACTGCTCTGAATTGTGTCTTAGACCTAGACTTGCTGGTTTCAAAATTACGCCCCAAGCCCTGCAAGTGGAGGTAGTGACAAGTCATTTCCTTGATTTGTTTTTTTCCTTTTTGAAGTGAGGATGATTGTCTGCTTTTTGGGCTGCTTGTAAGGAAGCAAACGTAATTCTCATTGGTTATTGAAAAGCATCAACAAAAAATATGTATATTTACTTGGTGTCTCAATTTTATTTTTTCTTTGGATCAGATACAAAGAAGGTGGTGAAGCTTTGTTAGTACTGCTGCCCTCAGAAGAAAAAGGCATGGTTGAACAGCTGGTGCAGAAGAAAGTACCTGTCAATGAAATCAAGTAAGTGGCTAATGGCTCGTCTGCTAGCCTTTCCCCAGGAGTAGTGTGTTACGAATATGACAATCATGATAGAGTTAAATGCTTGATTTGTCTGGAATTGGACGAACAAGGGAGATGGTTTGCTTTTGATACTGTTGAAAAAGAAAAGACCTTGAGATGTTATCTGTTCCACTCCTTTTCCTAAGGTGTGATTGGCTGTACAAATTACTTGTATTGAATGCCTGTCTAATTTGCCACTGAATATCTCCACAATTTCCCAAAGTGATCTCATCTATACTCAACAGTTCCTGTCATTAAGGTTTTTTCGTCAAGTGTCTGATAAGTCTCACAGTAAATTTAAGTGAAATATTTCTTTTATCCTTTGCCAAGAATTTATGAAAAATGACATTCTCATACTCTTTGCAACTACTCTTTATGTAATTGAGCATTATCATGCTATCTCACTTCTTTTCTTCTGCAGATTAAATAATTACAGTTTCTTTAATCTTTTCTTGTAATATTTTTCAGACCTTTCATCGTTCTTATTTTTCTTGCCTGGCTCTTTACTTCTAGACTATTTCTCCAATTTGTCATGGTCTTTATCAATCAGTTACTTGAAGAACAGGAATTAAAAATAATGTGACTAAATGGTCTTTTTTCATAATGGAGAGAATATCCTAATGGAGACCTGTAGGGATCTATGCTGTTTGTACCAATGGTAGCTGACTTTGAAAGAACTGAAAAAAAAAAAAAAAAGAGGGG
>WBMW01002420.1:0-46155 GCA_013396635.1 Penelope pileata | reverse complement strand
CCCCGGCCCCGGCCCCGGCCCGCTGCGCTGCCCCTCGTCCCGCCCGGCCAGGCCCGCGCGGGGGCTGCAGAGGCTCAGAGTGCTCTTCCCCACTGCAGGTGAACGACCCCGACGCCGGGCTGTGGGTGGTGAGTACTGCCCGGGCGCTGCGTGCGGGCGGTGGGGGCTGTGGGCCTGTGCGGTTCTGCCCGCAGCGCGTGGAACACCAAACTCCTCCGTGCCTGGGTCCTGCGCCTCCTGGCCGTGTCACCCCCACATCTCTATCAGCGCTGTGCCCGCTGTAGGCCGCCAGCTGGACTGTCTGCTGTCACTGCCGGCCTCAGCGGGCCTCAGCGGGGATCGTTCCGTCTCGGAAGAAACCTAACAAAAACTTGCTCCTCTCTGCCTGCTCCTGCCGTTCTCAGCACGGGAGCAGCTGCCGGCTGCCCTGGGTCAGCGTGAGCAGGGGTTGGAGCTGCCCCAGGGGTCTGTGTGTGGCAGGAGCCGCTGGGTGGGTGTGGGCTGTCCCCATCCCCTCCGTGTCCCTGCGTTCCCCAGCATCTCCTGTGGGGGTGAGCCCTGCCAGCAGCAGCAGCGCTGGGATGCAGAGCTGAGGCTGCTCCCATTCCCACCCAGCACAGGCGGAGGTCACACTGTGGAGCGCTCCTGCAGCGCAGCATGGGGCTGGTGCAGCAAGCTGGCCGGGCAGTGAGGGCTCAGCCAACCCAGGAGCAGGGAGCAGGTGCTCAGCTGACGGTCCCACATCTGTGCTGTACAAGGATTTTGGGTGGCAAGTGGGGGAACACTGGTTTGCTGCTACACTCAGAAAAGCACCAGCAGCACCAGGGCATGCAGAAGGGAGAGAGTAGTACAGCTGTTTTGTACATCTGATGAAGTGCTGTGGAAAAGAAGTGCTGGCATGGGTAATTGCTTCTGTTTCCTTAGCTTGCTAAGTTTGTGTTTAATTAACAGGTTGTCTACTTGGTGCCGGCTGGCCTTACGCTGCTTGTTGTCCTTAACCCTTCAATAGCAGGTATGGTGTTGGTGTGTAAAACAGCATCTCTGCTCAGATTTTGCCCCTGAAAGGTTTGTTTTCGTTGAGGCACAGACTAAGATCGGGCTGTATGGAAGCATGTCCTGCTACCTTCTGTGTGCAGAAAGCCGTGGGACCTGCTGCTAAAGCTGGCATTAGTACCTGTGGTTGGATATGCTGTGAGCGAGCACAGGAGCCCCGTTTAAAGGCCTGCCACTGGGTTGAGCTCCAGAAAATAGTTCATTTTTAATTTTTAAAGGACTACTTCTTACATATGTAAAGTAATTGTACCTTATCTGAGTGAATACTTAATCTGAAACCACACTTATACCAGAAAGGAAAACCTTCAGGAGTAAGTGTCACTGTCCCAAGTCACACTGTTACAATATCTTGCCATTCTGGCTACCTGAAGCGCACAAAGTGACAGTGTTCATAAAACCACAACCCAGGAGAGTTGCTGTCTGTGTTTTTGAATGTTTCAGAGGAGGCTTATTTGTGTGGTGGGTGTAGCCTCAACACAAAGGCATTTGACTGATCAGGAGAATCTGCAAGTTAATCTTACAGGTTTGTTACTTGCACCACCATCTTTAGGAAGTAAAGATTAAAACAGCACAACTGTTCTGCAATTTGACATTTATGTAAATTCAACAAGTGACATTTGTCATTCAAGTCTGTGAAAGACCCAGACTGAGCCTCTGCAGAGCTGCAGTGAGTTCAGCCAAATAATTAGTTTACTGTGGGATTGATTATGAAGTTAGATCACACAGAGTTCTTAAATTTTGGCAGCCCATCATTTTCCACACTTGCCTGGAGGGCTCAGTGCCTAGGAAACACTGCTCTTGGCTTCGCAGTGTTTGCTGTTGCCGTTGCTGGGATCAGTTGGAGCATGGCCTGTGACATTTCTTCACCTCTCCCCTATGAGGGGACGTGGAAAACAAGGACAAACTGTGGATCCATTCAGATTTTTCACAACATCTCTGTTTTTCTCTTTAAAACATCAGTCCCCAGCCCCAAGGCTAGGTGTTGCTAATGGTCACTGGCAAGAAGTCAGACAGAGGCTTATCAGGGAGGGAAGGCACTCCCTGCAACGTGGAGGCTCCGTGCCTCTGGTGAGAGCTGGGAGCCGCTCCCTGGAGCCCCGCGTCTTCTGGGAGCACAGTGTGCACTCCAGAAGGGCTGTTCCTCCTGCTCAACTCCCATTTGTAATCCAACTTGTGATTTCTATGCTTAATGAACGCTGGAGCCTGTCTGCCTTGCTAGGGCCAATAGGAAGCTGTTTTCTTTGAGGCGCTGCTGCCAGGAAGTTGTGTTCCCAGGAAAGCAAGACTCCTGTTCACTAGCATACAATTTCAACAGCACTTTCTTGTAGCTTTCCCTGATCGTAAAGATGCTGCTATTAGTTCCATCAGCCTGCCTAAGATGTATGTGTTTGCTTTAGGCATGTTTTTTAGCAGCTTAGTTGCATTTCAGTTAATAGAACGTACTTCATTTGCAGTTCCTGTCAGCTTATTTGTTTCCTCAGAAAATGGTTTTTGGAGGAGCCTCTGTGACCTTCATTCTGCCGGTTGTATTATTGGGACCATTGCCTTGGCTTACTCTTTGTTTGCATATACTCAAGGAAACATTTTGCATGAAGAGGAGGGCAGGTAAGTACTGAATTTTCCCTGAAAGAATGTGGTGCACCAGCCCAGCTCCTGATGCGTCACAGTGCTGAGCTTTGTTGGGCTGCTGCAGGGATGGTGTCAGTCCTGGGAAATCAAGGAGAGAGGAGCACATGGTTACAAACCAACAATTTGTTGGACAAAAGAACTGAAGCGAAGGTGAACGATCATGCCTGAATCCTACCCAACTGAGGCAGCTAGACTGAACTGGAGACAGTTCTGGCTTTCAAAGACCACAGCACTGGCACTGTGAAATAGCTTTGTGCTCTGCTACTGGAGCTGTATAAATGGGATTTAGTGTTAGAAACTCTTGAGGTGATACCATTTCCATGCTAATCTGTCACAGGCTACTGAGTCCTCTGAATTAATTGCTGGGGATTAAGGAGGAGGGAGGATCTTTCACCTGGATATTCACTTGATTGTTTGCCTCAGTATAGAGGGGAAGCAGTGGCAGCTAGCACTGCTGTCTACAGTCAGGAATACCGGGGGATTTTTTGGCTTTATATTAATGAGGGAAACGTGCTACAGAATGTAAGTTTAGCAGTGGAACAAAAATGGAAGCAAGAATTTCTGCAACAGTACAGCTGAGCTGCATGTGTTTGATTTGAGGTGGGAGGCTATAGTGTAACTGTAATTGTAGTCCCTCTAAAATACATTGAACTTCTCCAAAGGGAGACAGCCCATACTTAGCCTATTTTTGAGGCAATTTGTATTTTTTACAAGCAAGCAAATGCTTCCATTATTTTCTGATCTAGTTTTTGTTTGGCTTTTTAGAGAGTTGTTTGGTCTGGTGATTATTACAGTATGGATGAGTCTTTGTCGCAGTTCAGCAAAGTAAGTCTTTCTTAATTCACTTGCATGTTCAGATTTAGTGAGTAGCTTGCTGAAAACATGTAGGTGATTTTGGCTGCTTGTTTTTATACTTCATGGTTTGATTTTTATGTGGTCCTCTGTGAAGCCAGGAGTTGGACTTGATGATCCTTGTGGGTCCCTTCCAACTTAGGATATTCTGGAATTTTATGATTCATGTTACTGTCTAAATCTTAATCCTAAGCATTAGTATTTGGCGCTGCAGCCTGTAAGATGCTTCACACATAGAAGTCTGCAGAGGTCAAGGGAAGGAAAACTTAACATTTTTTCCTGCTTCTTCTGTCATAGTGGGCAGGAGACTCTTTCCCCTTTTGTGTAAAGACAGTGTGCTCTTTCAGTGGAACAGCCTGGTGAACATGAGCCACAACTGCTAATGAAAGCTGCAAAACCATTGCTACCATTGCTCCCGAAGTACAGAACGTTCTGGTGAGGGTTTGTGTGGTGGGGTCTGCTGTGTCCTGCTGGCGCAGGTGGGGATGCAGGAGCTTTCCCCTCCAGCCTCTTTGGAGAACTTACTGTGCTACAGCAGTATTGCTAAATTAATTCCTAACAGCTGGGAGCATGAAAAGTCTCAACCTGCCAAACAATGTTTTGTGCTGGCAAAACATGCAATATGCTCTGGGCTGTGCTTTTTTTCACCTGTTTTATACAGCCTGAGAAGGTGGCCGAAAAAAATTCTGTTCGCACAGGGTACACCTCAAGGATGCTAAAGGCCTCTGCTGATGAAACTACAGGAGCTACGTTACAGTGGCCAGAGACTCCCTGCTGTCTTTAGCCAACCACAGCCATGTGAGTGGAAGCAGTCTGATTTGAAACACCATTGCATTTGCTTCTTTGTAGGAATCCCCTGGGTGGAATTCATTTGACTGCTGCAGCTTTGATCACTCTCTTCCCCTTTGTTTCGTGGCTGTACATTTACATGAACAAAGAGATACGAGAATCTTGGCCAACACACTGTAAAACTGTGATTTAATCAGGTGGAGAAAGTACTTAATAAATATTCTGATCTTATTTGCTTTGTGGTTCTTAATGAAAGGTTAGTATCAGTCTGATAGGACTGCCAGGAATGTCTGGTTGCTTCCCACACCGTAGCTTAACGTTTGTCAACAAGCACTAGAGAAAAAGTGAACAACACTGTTAAATCCAAATGGAGAACTTTTCTGTGGAAACAACTGTTTTGCTTGCTTCTTTGTACGTTTTCAAAGCACTGTTGACCTGCGTTTTCTAATGTTAATTATTCAAAATATCCTGGCATCCCTGGTCCAGTGCCTCCTCCCACCTTGTACCTTGGGAAAGCTACCGTTCTGTAACGTTGAGGGAGAAGTAGACAAAACACTTTGTTTCGATAAATGACTATTTACTGATTTAAAACTTCAAGGTATCTGCCTGGATAGTCCACTGAGATCTGCTGAAAGATTAACCAGTCTGTGTTTCTGTTCCTATGCTAAAATCCTATGTGGAATATATCTAAAGCAGTATTTTTGCTATTACCTTTAACTGAAAGTTATGGTTTTGACAGAGTGGTAAATACTATTTTTCTAAAGAAAATTCAGTGAAAACTTCTTTATTTTCTGCAAAAAGCATGCTCAAGGCTGCCACCAGCAGACAAGGTCACTATCACAACTTGCTTCTGAGAGAATCTGTGTTCCTAGAAAGGAGAACCCATGAAGCATCCCAGAGACAATAAGCATGTGCCATCATCATGTGGAGAAGGAAGCACAGGTGAACACGCCGGACACTCGGGCACCATGAGAGACAGCATGGATCCAGGTGCAGCACAGCAGCACTCTTTTAAGTCATCCCAAGTCAGGGCTTGTTAGCTCAGTACTGCTGCATGCTGGGCACACGCAGATCCCAGCTGGTGTGTCTGCAGTATTACATGCCACGATTCCCTTTGTTTTAAAGCTTGGGTTTCTCTGCACTGTGCTCCGATATAGGAGAGACAGCGCTCATTTTCCTTGACTTTTGTTTTTTTGAAAATTACTTGAGTTTTTTAAAGCAGTGTTAAGAAGACTGCTTTAGGCTACAGTGTGGACTTTTCTGTTAGACTTAAGACATAAAAAAATGTAAACACTTCTGGGCAGGTACAATTTTGAATGCTTTAAATCTGACTTATATGTAAAAGTAAAGCAACCAACAGGGGAGCTTTTCTGGTTTGTGTTTTTTCACAATAAGTAACTATCTGTTCTAGATTGGGTGGCTCAAGTCAACATTCTGCATTCAAGTATATTTATTTAAAAGTTACTGGCCTTCTCTATTCTTCAAGAAGAAGCTAAGTCTTGTTCCTTATAGAAACATAATTTCTAGAGTTCTGTATCTGAGAAACATGAGTTAAAGCTGTAAGGATCAGCCATGTACATCTTTCTACAAGCAAAGAATGTGCTGGATCCCACGCTTTTCAGAGTACTTCCTGAAGAGGAACAACTTGTACTTGTCTGCTTACCATTTTCAGAAACGCATAACTCTGTCTGAAATTCTGCCCCTTCCCTTCAATACCATTTTATCATCATAGACGTAAATAGTTCCAAAGGCACTGCTTTCAGGTGGAGTTTCAATAACCCCCTCCAAAGTCAGATGATGAACACCATGTGAGTCTAAGCAATAGCCACCGTCGTGCAGGTGCCCTGCAAGAACGCAGACCACGCACTGATGAGAGTGTATGACAGAAAGGGCATCTTTGTAATTCCAGGCGAGGCAAACATTGTCTGAAGCATCTGGATGAACAGGCAGATGACCTGCAGGTAAGAGGGAAAGAAGCAGAAAAGTTACTTAAAGCATGTAACAGATAATAGTAATGCTCGGTACAGATGCCTCCATGTTTTGGGATTCCGTCTATAAACAGAACCACTTTGGTTTAAGAGTCCAGGAAAAATCAGGGTATCTGTAAAGTTCTGGTATTAAATTTCTTTCTTCCTTTCAAATATCTTTAATTTTCTTCTTTAAATACCATCTTCATTTCAGAATATTAAGCCCCATCTCAGCAATACTGATACTGCAAGATCGCTTCTGGTTTGTCGCTCAATCTAAATGTATGTTCAACAAGCTGCCTCCAGACAAGCAGCTTCCACTGGTGGGAAGCTCAGGCTTCTACCTGCATCCAGCAAGCTCACCTGAGTGGGAGACAGGGCTGCTATTTTCCAACAGCACAAGTTACCTATATTTCTATTGTGCTATGTTTTCCTCTGCTAGCTTTTATTGCTTCCATGATCCTTTTTTGCATATATCCTGCATATCCACCTACCCATAACTACAACCTTTTCTTGGTTTTCATCAGAGAACTTGAGAACTTCATCAAACCAGTCCAGCTGGGCTTGGCTAAATCCTCCATTGAATTCTACAAACTGAGGTTCTTTGAGTCCTGCAATGAAGAAGAAGGTTAGGCATACACGCAAACACCTACTGCAGCTTCCTTCCTTGCTTTACTTATGTAAGTATTTATGATGGATGGTTCTTCACGGAACCTCCTCGGACAGACAGGAGAGTGACTCATGGCTGCTGTGGGGCTGGCTGTGCTGCACGCAGCGCTGTGCCACAGGCAGGGCAACCTCTGGTGGGTGCCTTCTGTGTGGTGCCGCGGCACCCCGACACAGCAGCGCCCTGTCCCCCCAGCATCGGGGCAGCATGGCAGGCAGGGAACGTCTGTGTGCACCCTGTGAGCTGCCTGGCGGCTGCAAGAAGTGCAGCAGGAGCTGTGGGACACGGGCTGCACGCAGCGCACAGGCTGAGGGGCATGGGCTCCATCTCCCTGCTCCCTGCCCCAGGCCCGGGGGCACGCAGGCCCCGAGCGGACACTCGGTGGTACCTGCGGGGCTGTTGAGGTCCGCGTTGGGGTTCTTCTCCCGAAGCAGCTGCAGGGCCTCGCGGTGCCGGGCACTGCCCGCGTCCCGGCCCAGCACGCTCAGCTCGTAGCCGTCGAGCAGCACGAAGCGGAAGTGCGGGGCCGGGCTGAAGTGGTACGCGCAGCAGTCCCCGGGCGGCCCCGAGGGCGGCCCCGCGGCTGTGGGGTCCGGGGGCGGGCGGCTGTTGAGGCCGCTGCGCTCCAGGCGGTCCCGACCGAAGTTGTAGAGCTCGTGGTTGCCCCAGGCGTGGTGCACGGGCACCGGCAGCCGCCCCAGCGCAGCCAGCACCCGCCCCAGCGCTCTCTCGGCCGCGCCGCTGCGCGCGTTGGTGCCGTCGATGCAGTCCCCGAGCTGCAGCACCAGGGCGGGCGGCGGCCGCTCGGCGGCCCACGCCTCCACGGCGGCGCGCACCTGGCAGAGGCTGTGCCGGTAGTACCGACGCCGGCAGCCCCAGAAGTCGTAGCCGTCCTCCGCGTCCGCGTACTGGATGTCTGCGATGACCCCGAAGGAGAAGCGCGGCGCCGGCTCCATGGCGGCCCCGGGCCGGAAGGGGCGGGCGGCCCCGGGAGACGCAGCGGAGGAAGGGGCCGGGCTGGGCCGGGCGGCACTATGGCGGCGCTGGCGGCCCAGCGCTGCTGGCGGCTGCCGGCGCTGTCCCGGGCGCTGCGAGNATGAAGAAGATGAAGAAGATGAAGGAAGAGAGTGAGTGTCCCGGCCCCGTGGCGGCCGTGTGGGCGGGTGCTGCCCTCACCGGACCCGGGCGCGGAGCCGCAGTGCCCTCCCGCAAACCGCTGTGCGATTGTACGGGCGAAAAAGCATTCAGGTGCTTCTACCCAGTGCAGCATCCCGCTGCGGTTAATCCTGAAGTACTTCTGTGCCCTAGGAAACGTACAGATTAGATATTTTTAAGTTCTTATGTATGTTTTACCGTTGGTATTTACACGTACAGCAGCGCGCGGAGGTGCACTGTGAGGGGAACCACGCGAGGAGGGGGCATCCGGCCGTATGTGTGGGACACGGGCAGGGGCCCCCGGGCCCGTCCGTCTGTATGCGCGTGACTTCTGCTGCGTTCCCTTGCTCTGCAGCCACTGCCCGTGGTTTCCATTTCCCTCGTTCTTAGCACTGAAGCTCAGAGACAGTGCAGCCTCAGGGATGGGTTCAGTTCTCTGTTTCACACCGTGCCAGGCTGTGGACCTCTCTGTCTCGTGTACCTGTGGCAATAATATGGCCATCAAATGACGATGAAAGATCATTGTGTTTCTGAGGAATTTGGTGATACGTTTTGTACAGAAGTTTGGCCAAAATAAAATGCAGCGTCTGGGAGTCTTGTCCCTGTTGGACTTCTACACAGTGGTGTTGGCAGGCCCTCATGCCTTAAAGTGTAGGGCTGTGGCCCTGTGGTGCCACCCAACTCCCAGGGGCTTCTGGGATGGTCCTGCGGGGAGGGGACGTGGATTGGAGTGTGGGAATTCACCATCTCTCATTGTTTCCCATAGAGCTGGAGAAAGAACGAAACCGAGGCATCGGGAAGCCGCTGCTGGGAGGGCCCTTCTCGCTCATAAGCCACGAGGGACAGCCCAAGACCAACAGGGACTACTTCGGCCAGTGGGTGCTGATCTACTTTGGCTTCACACACTGCCCCGACATCTGTCCTGACGAACTTGACAAAATGATTGAAGTGGTGGATGAAATTGGTATGGGAATTCAGTTGGCAGTGGTCCTTTTTGTAGGACGTCGAGGTTTATTGTGGTGAAACGTTGCGTGTGGTAGGAAGTGATGATCTTATTTACAAAATACTGTTAATTCACATTCAGTAGTTGAATTAATTACTAAGTGATGTATAAAGTAGTCTTCCTCTCACAGGGATCTGATGTTCAGAGCATGACAGCACTGACCTTTCTGGAACAGAGAATTTGTTTAATAAGACATGACCGTGGCAGGTTACAGTGAAAGAGAGTATGGTGTCATTGCGGACTGTACTTTTGACAGGAGGTGATTGTGGGGTGTATTAGGCTTTTTTTCCCTCTATTTTATTCATTCTGAGAACAAATCTCTCAGAGAGTTTCTTCTGGAAATGACTGCACTGTGGAGCAGAGACTGGGGGAAGAATGTATAGGAGAGGTGGTTTCTTCAGTGCAGTTTGTAAAGAGCTGTACAATAGGGATAATTGTTGCCTAGCAGGTGGCAGGTCGACTGAAATACGGAAAATATAATGGAGGGTATGACTGGTACGATAGGGAGAGATCCTGAGTTGTCTTCATCCATCCTCCTGTTCCACCGTACAGGTGTGCCCTCAGCCAGTGAGCCTTGATCTCTTGTTTTGCGCTGGCATGTTCTGCAGCAGAGCCAGTTTGTCGTCTCTCCTGAGCAGGACACAGTCTCCAGCTGGGAGCTGTGCTCAGCACAAGCACAGGGTATTGGTTTGCATGGCATTTATTTCTTTCAGTGTTTGTATTATATAAATAAAGCTCCATAAAATGGCTGTTTTTCTCTGCCATTCAGGGAGGACTTAGGTGGATGCTATGGTAGCTTGCCTGAGACCTTGTTTGAAGGGAGAATAGAAAGGGATTTTTAGGTTGCTAAGAAAAATAGTAATTGTTAATGTTTCTTGCCACAGATAGAATTCCATCTTTGCCTAATCTGATCCCACTCTTCATCACCATTGATCCTGAGAGGGACAATGAAGAAGCCCTTGCCAGATATGTTAAAGGTATCATTTTTTTCTACCTTGATGTCTTCTAGTGTGCAATAAAGAGTACTGAAAAGGAGGATCTCCATAGGATTTTTTTCGCTAAAATATCTAAATGTCTTCTTTCTATGTAGAATTTTCTCCAAAGCTGGTGGGATTGACTGGTACCAGAGCACAGATTGACCAAGTGGCCAAAGCCTACCGCGTGTACTTCAGCGAAGGTCCCAAGGATGAAGACAATGATTACATAGTGAGTAAATGTAGGGCTTTTGCCTAGTGAAAGACTTTGGTTAAGAACAGGATACAGATTTTAAATAAGAGATAGCTGTTATAATCTGTGCTGAAGCCCTCCGTGACAGAGCCCTGTTGCAGATCCGTGTTGAGTTTTAGAGGTCTCTGTCAGGATTGAGGTGCCCTCTTACTAGCTCAGAACCTCACTGAATCGTAGTTCTGAAAACACACAGTCCAAGTTCTGCATACAGAATGCATACACGCTCCCAAGTCTGGTGACAAATTGAATTTTTTTTTCATCATGTAACATTTTTTGTCTGGCTGTTTTTCCCTGTGCTCCAAAGTGAAAATGGAACTGGGGAATTATGGCAATATAAAGAGGAAGAAATAAAATGAAAGCGAGTAACAACTTATTCCCTGCCAAACTGAGACCAAGAAGCAGGGTTTTCCTGGCAAGAGGCTTGGATGATGCAAAATCTGCCTGTAGATAATGTGGGAATCTTCCTCCGGTGTCAAATGACCTGGAAGAGAAAGCAAAATTAGTGTGAATAAAATACATAGCGTAATAGTGTGAAGGGGGAAACTGAAATTTATCTAGGACTGAACTGGGTAGTCAAAATCTTACTCTTTGGAAGTGAACGAGACTGGTTACAGGGGCTCAGAGCTACTGCCAAGGCCTCCCTCATTTGCCACATTCTGAGCAGACTGGAAGAGTGAGGTAGGTACATGGGTACGACAAGAGGGAGTACGTGTTATACCATCATTTTTTCTTCATTACAAGAACTGAGGGACACCAGAGAAAAATAAAATCATTCAAAAGGAAAGGTGGTGTTTTTTGTTGAAGTGAGCAGGTGAGAAGTGAAGTCTCTTGCTGCAGATGCAAATGGTAGAAGTTTACATGAGCCCCCAGGGAGTCTTGATTATTTTTTGAGGAAAAAAAATAATTTCTGGGTTTATGAAATGCAGAGAAGTCATGCCTAGCTTGGGAAGCCAGTGAGCTGGAAATGTTTGGAAACTGGCAGATAGCAGGGGAAAGTAGCATTTTTTTTTTTTTTTAACAATCATTGTTCGTTGCTATTTGAGGTAGGATGCTAAGGCAGATTGGTTTTGGTCTGATCTGGTATTCTTATTCTTACTCTGGTTTTTAAAACTGACTGACTGCAGCAAATAAATTATGCATTTGAACAAAATATTGGTGGAACAAAAATAGTTAGGCATATAAATAAAAGGCAAAAGCAACTCAACAAAAAGAAGACAAAGTCACAGTGGTAATACACGCTGGTCTGGATTACTAAAAAAAGTGAGAAGTGGGACATCAGGTACTAGCTTTCGCTTAAAGTGGCAGCTCAGTGGCCACAGAAGGCCACTGCATTTGGGTGGAGGGAGGGGATTGCTGGGGAAATTCAACAATTTTAATCAATTTAATCAGTCTGCTGTCAGTCTAAAGATACTGCCTAAAATCAGATTTATAAAAGGGAGATAGAAGATTAGGTTATAGGAGGAGGATTGGCAAAGGATGTGGATGAAGGAGAGGAAAAGAATCTGATGCTAAATGAATGGACAGAATTTGAGAAAAGGTGGAAAGAGGCCACAAAAGCTGAAAGAGGGCTGCTATTTCTGAATTAAACAACACGTAGGTTCTAGTAAAGTACTCATGGGTTTTAGTACAGGGATCTCACCAAGGAAAATAAGTGTGTACATGAGAGCAACTTCAAGGGAAGCTGAAGTAAGCAAAAGAGAAGAACGTAGCTACAGATGTAATGAATTTTGAGAAAGGATTCAGGATCCAGGGAGAACGGCTGTGCTGTGCTAGGGTTGTGCTAAGCACCTGGAAGGCTGGAGAGTGCAAGAAGAGCAGTAGAGAACAGTGAAGAAAAAAGGCTGGTGAATTTCAAGCAGGTGAGCAGCCTGAGAGCCTGAAGAATGGTGCCGCAGGGGAACAGTGCGTGTGCATCTCTTCAGGTTCTGTCATAGGCTCTTGGCTTTGATAGGTACCGAGCCCTATGTGTTGGGTGCAGAAAGGCCAGAGGACACAGGACTCCTTGAAACAAATTGGGAGGATAACAGCAATAGCAGATCTTGGAGGGAGAGCTTGAGGATGGTTTTGTGTTCACCTGTGACACAAATCCAGGTAGTTACTACTCTGTCATTTCTTTCAATAAGAATCTTTTTTTTTTTTTTTTGTGTCTTGCATGAAACTGCCTTGCCAGTCATTGAGACTGATGCTTGTGCAGCACTGAGTGCTGTGTTGCTGAGAAGTGGAGAAGGGGAAGAGGTCCAGCACAGCCAATTATTCTGTTCGTTTTGACTTGAAAATAACATTGAGATGAACACTTACAAATAATCATTTCAAAACATCGGTTTTCATTTTTCTAGCATTATTTGAATATTGCTAGTTTCTACATAATAATCTCAATTTTACAATTAATGCCGCAGTATCCAATTTTATTTTTTCTTATTTTGTGGTTTGGAAGTCTGCACTGAAAGTCATATGATGACCTCATGCGCATCCATGCGGTGGTAATGGGGCAGGCTTCAGGCACAGCTTGAAATATAGTGGTCTTTTGCACAGAAACAACATGCCCTCCTGCAGACCGGGGAGTTCAGGTGCTCTGAGTGGGCTACCTGTGCTTTGTTGTTGTTGTTAGTTTCTAATTGAAGGCTAATGGGATCTGAATTATGATTCAAACTCTCTTAAAAATTTCTGGTACGTGATTTTGTGATCAATTCTTGAATATTTGATACTCTAGAGTAAAATATTTTAATTAAACATGCTTCAATAAAATTTTAAGAAACATTAACTTCCATAATAGAAATGCTATCAAATTCAATGCACCCTTTTAGCTTCTGATGCTGGAAATGCCAGTGAATGCCAGTGATGCTGAATGCCAGTCTCTTGGTTTCAGACACAGACCTGCTGTTAGCACATGAGTGTATCTCATGTCCTTTTTGTCCAGTGGCACTGGGATCATGTACTCACTGGGGCAGTTACAGATTCATGGCGTCTGTTTTCAGTTTATTGTGTCTTTGCTCGGAAAGATGCTGTCACAATTAAAGACCATACTTTTGGTGATGTTTTAAAGGTACTTAAAATGGAATTATTTTTAATGTAAATCAAATTGGAATGCCTCAAACTTTCAATTAGTTTTAATTTTTTTAGGTTATTTCAAATTCTGTCCCATTGCCTCTGCTCAGACTCCTTGTGATGTCTGTGGGTACCATCACAAGGAGACAGTAGAGGGAGCCCCCTCCCAGCATATGGTATTTCCCTGTGCTCCAGCTCCTGTATCTGCAGCTCCTGTGTCCTAATGACACTCTTGGTCTCTGCATTGACAGTGAACTCACAGTAATGAACTGTCTGAATTTATACTGGATTTACGTGGTATGAGCAGCAGAAGCCTGGATACCTTGTGGGCCTATAGAGCATTAGGAGAAGTAGAAGGAAGCTGGGAAGCATGAGAGGGAAGGACCACTACCCGTATCTTCCTCAGGTTTTCCCCAGCCCTCTGTGCTGAGGGAAGGGTGCCTGCAGCTTAGAGAAGATTTGTCTGCATACATCCTTCAGGCATCCTGAGTACCAACAAGTTGTCTGCATTTGTTTTGTTAGGAAGAACAACAGAAGGTCACCAAAGCGATGATAAGGGTTTCCGTATCTTCAGCTTGTGTGCAGTCTTGTCAGACAGCTGAATGAAAGGCTGAATGGGACATCGTTGCTTCTGGCTTTGAGAGATGTGCAGGATGTTTTTTACTGAGCCACAATGTTCTTTCTTGCAGGTGGATCACACAATAA
This sequence comes from Penelope pileata, assembly GCA_013396635.1. Lineage (NCBI taxonomy): Eukaryota > Metazoa > Chordata > Aves > Galliformes > Cracidae > Penelope > Penelope pileata. The sequence goes on along the minus strand of WBMW01002420.1, from coordinate 32,063 downwards.
TCATGTACCTCCTTGGGCCAGATGGTGACTTTGTGGACTATTACGGCCAGAATAAGAAGAGTGCTGAGATTTCTTCTTCTGTTGCTGCACACATGAGAAAATACAGATTGTAAAACACAAGGTCTTTAAAGATTGATGCAGACATCAGCTGTAGGTTTGGCTTTAATTGGGCATTGTATTCAGTGGAGTTCAAGCTGAAGTGTGAGTGTAGTGTCCTGCCAGCACATGCCTCTTTTCTTCCAAACAAGAAAGGCACTGGTACTCAAAAATCTGTGTAGAGCCTTCCCCCTCGATATTATTTGCAGTGAGATCTGGACTACAGCAGAAATTCAGGATGACTTGGAAACATTGGGAGCAAAAGATAGAAAACACTTCATTTTGGAAGATCACTGGTATTGCTGGTAGAATTAGTTGGTATCTCTTGGCCAGACATCAGCAAAGAATGATTCTTTGATGAAAAGCCAGGAATCACTGCATCCTCTGAGGATTCCTGCCTTTTTTTTTTTTTTGGTTGGTTGGCTGGTTTTTTTTTTTTTTTTTTTTTGTACTGTGTTTGCCTTCTGGGAGAGGTGTTTAGAATATTGTGAGCAGAGAGCCTGAGAGTACTCCTTTGTTTAGGCTGAGAAGATGAAGGGCACTGGAAGTGCCAGCAGTTTCTGTGCATGGGACCAGCCGTGCAGTGCGCTTGATCTTCCTCATTTGAATGCAGCAATGAAATTTTTTTTTCCTAGTAATTTCTCCAAGTGAACACTGTTAACTTCTAAGGAAATGAACATTGGTTTGCAAATACATTTTTCTTCTGATCTAAATGATTTTATGCATAGTCAGCCTGTGCTTTCTTGAATAATGAAGTGGGCAGGACAAAAGGAGTCTGTGTCCATGCATAGGACTGTCAACCAGATAAATTCTATGCAGTGCAGCATTTGTAAATAAAGATTGCTTTGTATAGTCGTTTACCACTTTCTGAGGTTTGCAGGAATCGCTTCCTGGTAGAGGAAAGAGTGACTGCAGTGTGTGTCTGGTATTGATCTGCACGTGAGGACAACATTAGCAGAGAGCCCAGGCTGTATTATTTGTTTTTCGGTCCTGGAGGAGTTATGCAAAAGGGGTCTCATTTCCAGAGTAGCTGTAAGGCGTCTGTTCAGTTTGATTCGACTGATAATGGAATAGCATCAGAACTTTGCATGCTGGTCAAATCTCACTTGCTGGGTTTTATCTCTTTTTAGAAAGTAGTATTGCTCTATGGAAGTGCAAGCTATTCCAATATTTGGATTTGCTGGTTTTTGAGCTAGCTTAACACCAGAGAATGACTCACAGGACACAACAAAGAAGTGTTCTCTGTGCAAGTCAGTGTTTCAGACTACACAAAAGTGCTATTATTGGTGTCATCAGCTTTCTTCCGAGGTTGGGCATGGAAGAGAAAGTTCCTGAGCAGAGGGAAGGTGCAACGTCTATGGTAAATTTCCATCTCTCCAAAATCCTGAAAAACAGTAAAATTGCTGGTTCTAGAGCAGTTGTAAAACTTTCTGAAGTAGTGACAGTCTGTGCCAGCTACCCTAGACTATTGTGAGTTCCTGTGGATATCAGGAAGGCTGTTGCAACAGAGTGTGTTTGAAAGTTCACTCTTCTGATAAAGCTCTGTTAAGGAAGATTCCTAAAGGTCCAAGATGCATGTTTTTCCAAATACCAGATAGATTAAAGGAGGTTTTGTTTTCTGTTCTAAAGGGTCGCTAAGAATTTTTGTGTATTGGTTTACAGTGGGTGCTTTAGTGTCTTAGTAGAATTAGAACTCAGTAGAACTTCCTTTGCAGCTGTTGAGTTTGTTGGTTTTTTTCTTGTTCTGTTTTGGTTGCAGTTAGCAAGAGGAGTAGCTTCCAAAGGCAATTTCACATGCTATGTCTTGTGTCAGTTACAGGCCGTGTTGAGTTCGAGGTGTTACCAATAGTGTCTGTGATGAGTGACACTGGCAACAATAATTTAGTTTTCATAGAGTCAGCGTTGTTTCTAAGGAGTCTTACCTCACCTTTTATTTTTTCCCACATTCCTGGAGATAATTATGTTCAAAACTTTCCTTATAATGAAGGCTTTTGGCATCTTCTAGCTCAGCGTTCCTTTATCCTGTTGTAGGCCTGTACAGCTCTCCCAATGCTTGTGCTCATGCTGTTAGCCCCCAGGGTTGTAGATGATCAGAGAGGATATTGTGTCTGCCTCTTTGAAGTCTGCTTGTGCTCCTCTTGGTTACAGCCAATTGTTTAAGGCATACTGTGGAGAAAAACTTAATTTTAATACTGTAATTTAATCTTTACAGACTGAAAAGGGTGACAGAACACTGGCACAGGCTGCCCAGGGAGGGGTGGAGTCTCCTTCCCTGGAGATATTGAAGACCTGTCTGGACGCCCACCTGTGCGACCTGCTGTAGGGAACCTGCTCTGGCAGGGGGTTGGACTCGGCCATCTCTAGAGGTCCCTTCCAACCCCTGCAATTCTGTGATTCTGTGATAATACACATTTTTCAGCCATATCTGTCTCCTGAAAAGAATGGAAGAGACATTTCAAAGCTAGAAGTGCAGCAGGTTGGTTGTGGAGCTTAGGGAGAGAGGGACTCTGTTTATTTAAAACCCAGTTGTATGTAAATCAGCCACAAAGGAAGGAGTGGTTCCCGTTTGCTGTATGTGGTTGCCCCTATCTGGAAGGAGCACAGCTAGGCCTGGGGAGATGCTGGGGTTGAGCGTAGTGCCATGTGAGGTTTCTCCCTGCTGTACCAGTAAGCAGCCTCCTTGCTTTTGGGGTCTTACCACTGTCTGTTTTTCACAAGGGAAAAATGTGTCAGTTTCCTTGAGTCTTCCCCTAAAGCACTATGCATATAATGGAAGCTGACCTGAAGGAAACGTTTGTGAAAAAATGGCATGGATGGGGGTGTGCATGTGGATTGCTTAGCACAGTGATCGTCAGTTGATTCTGGTCAGTTGTTAGCAGAGTCAGTAAAGAAACGTTGAAAAAATGATTCCTAAAAGGCTGCTGTTTAATGGCAAATTGCTGTGAAATGGCTGCTGCTGTCTTCTCATACCTGTGTGACAAAATCTGGCTCCATGATGAAGTCAGTTTCAGTACCTTCCAGCTTTAAAAGGCAAATATCCCCCTAAATCCCTCACGGCACGCACCCAGGGGGTGAGAAGGGAGTTCAGGTGCCTGCACTCGGAGCACCCCAGCTCAGGAGGGCTGGTGGCTCCACTCCCAGCTTGTGGGGGCTCTGCTGAGGGGACGTTCAGCTCCGCTCTGCTCGACTCCAGGGGGTGCACAGAGGGCCACTCGGCAGTGCTGCACCATAGCTGTGCAAATCAGAGGAGAGGACAGAGGCACAGCTGTTAGATGCCAAGACACTGCTTTGTGGCTGACCTCACAGGGAGTATGCCACAGGGAAGATCATGGCTGCACAGGGTTGGAAGAAAAGATACCATCCTCTCTGTCTTGGCAGTTAAGTGCCTACCTCCTGCTTCTCCTCCCTGCCCTGCTGAGAGCTGGCACGTCTTCTGGAGAGGGAGAAGAACATAGAAAGCACTTAGGCAGGCTCAGGAAGAAATCTACCCTGAAGATGACCAACACAGCCCTCGGAGGAAGGCGGTGCTCTAGATGCAGGGATGAAGATAGATATTGGATAATTATTCTTGATTCAGGCTTTCAAGATAAACCAATGCTTTGTAGTATGTTGGGTTGTTGCCTTGCTGGTCATAGAATTCCTCAGTCGCTGATAGGGTCTGATCTAATACTGTCATATCCACTGTTAAATTCCTTCCTTTCCTCATAGCAGAGCTTGCAGCTACTTTGAAAGTGTTTTTTGCATGTAAAATTACTATTCGCATCGCTGGCTGCGGTTTCCTACAGGATCCTCCAAGATCTTAATCTTGTGAAAACGCTGTAATGTCTTAACAGCACGTGTCCAGATAACTTCTGTAAAAACAGCTGCAGCACCTCAGCCGCCATCTTGACAGTGGTCCCTGCCAGACTTCGAAGAAAGAAGGCTATGAGGAGTGACAGCTCCTCACGCTTTGCCACTTGTTGTGCTCCCCAGGGTTTATCTCTGCCCTCCTGCATTGTGCATCCTGTTTGCCTGCTTGTTACTGGCATCTGGGAGAAGTGTTCTCACTGACAAAACCACGATTGTTTGTCAGATAGGGATGTGCTTACAGCTGTTTCATGCTCACAGCTGCTGTGTCTGCTCCGGGTGCTGTCTGTTTCTGAAGACTCCCTGTCTCCAGTGTTTCACCATCGCACCGTTGCTCTTGTTTCTTTAGCTGTAGCAAACTGCTCCCTTTTATCTCGGGGATCTCATCAGTGTCTGTAAATACCTGAAGGAAATGTGCAGAGGGCACAGAGCCAGGCCCTGCTCAGTGCTGCCAGTGCCAGAACAAGAGGCAGTGGGCACAAACTGGAACATAGGAGGCTCTATCTGACCACCTGGGAGCACTGATGTGCTGTGTGGGTGCTGAGCGCTGGCACAGGTACCCAGAGAGGCTGTGGGTCTCCTTCTTGGAGGTGCCCAGGAGCTGCCTGGGCACGGCCAGGAGGGACTGCGTTCTGCTCGTCACTCCCACCTATTCACTGAACTTTTCCCAAGGCACTTACCCCCATCCTCCCACTGTATGCCCCCTCTTGATTGCCACCTTTCAGAAGGGCCACCATGTGAATAACTGCATGTGAATACAAGGAGGCAAATATTTATTTCCAGTATGTGGAAGGCTTCCTCTCCTATGTGCTGTGCAATCCCCTTTCATATCTGCATGCCTTCACTTCTCTTACTCAACTGTGGGATTCAGAACTGAGAATATGTTGTGAATTTTGGCCTCAGTTACAAGGAGATAAGCATAAAGGTTTGTATAACTTCTGTGTACCACCATACGACCTCACTGGTATGGGGACTATTCAGGATTAGTATGTCTTGTATGAGGATACGTACGTTTGTATGAGTCTTACACAGAACAGCACTAAGAAAGCTGTTTCTTTGGATGGCCCTTGGTCCTGTCTGCCCGTGCTGAATGTTCAGCTCGCCATTAACAGCAAATTAAACTGATAGTGCTGAGAACCTGCCCAGGAATTTTTGCTCATGCAGCGGGTGGCAGATGGATGGCCTTACTCTGTCTTTCATTTCTCTTAATAGAAAGCCAATAGTTCGGGAATGCAAAAGAAAAAAGAGCCAATGAAACCTTGCTGAGTAGTTGTTCCATTGCTGCTGCCAGGATCTCTCTCTTTCAGTCCTTCATTTGCCTTTCAGAGGTGCTCCTCATCACATCCAACCTGTATGTGTGCCCCTTCACCAGCCAAGGGGACGTTTCTGTGGCCAGTGCTGATGACCGGGAAGAGCTTGTTGGTACAGATGTGAGTATATTTAGCATGGAGAACCAGTGTCACTTCTACCATCATTAAAATCAGTTGACCTGTCCTCTCATCTGAAACGTGTTTTGGGCTTCAGCGCTGATGAGAGGGTGAGGATTTACCAAGTGGCAGGGGCAGTCCTGCACTACAGCACTATGAAGTTCAAGCAGACACCATGTGAGGTGCAGACAGCCGGAATGCACAGAAGCTAACACTGTCATGGCTTGCAGAGATGTATTTCCAGATGTTTTAGTACCCTTTTTCACTAGAAATGTAAGGAGTCTTTCATGAAAGCAGCAGTTGTTCCTTGATGGACATAAAAAGGAAATTCAACAGTCACCTTACCACCTCCTCTAGAGTCACTTTCTGCCTCCAATTTCTGCCTGATGGCGCTGCTAGAGGACCTAGTGCCTGGGACATGTTACTGCAGTGTGCACCAGTTCCTGGTGAAGCACCCAGATACGTTCTGCTCGGGTGACATTGTGGACAAGTGGGTTGGAGCAGGAACACTCTGCTGTCCCGTCACCAATGCACTTGCTGGTTTTACCACACCCGTTGGAACTGCTGTAGCCACTCCGTCTTGAGGCCTAGACCTAAAAGACTGTTTGAAAAGATAAATTAGAATGTTGGTCAAGCTTTGTAGATATAGGGTAAAGCCAAAGAGTTCCAGCATGAGCTCTGGCTGGCTCCAAAGCATTCTGTATGCCCCAGCAGAAAATATTTTAGCTTTATTTTCTTATGGAGGCTGACAAAGTCGCATACGAGGTGGGCCTGAACTCAGCAGACCACTGAAAGGTTTTTCCTATGTCAGCTGAAAGTTGGAAATAAATGTCATGAAGGGCTAAACAGTGGACCAGGTGAGTGTCAGGGAGCAGAAGGGACTGCTCCTGAGGCAATGGAGTAGGTGCAGGTCACAGCTGAGGACAGTCAGGACCGTTAAGGCCTTTTTGTGCTCTTTGGGCTCTGTCCCTGTATCTGTTCATGGTGAAGGAGAGTTTTATTCTGGTGGTGCACTAACAGTGCCCTGACACAGCTGTGTGAACCATCTTCCTGCAGGTACACCAGGCAGTGAATGCCATTCCCTCNCCAGTTTGGGGCAGCTGCCCCGTTCTTGTCCCCTCCCAGCTCCCTGTGCCCCCCCAGCCCCTTCACTCTCCTGGCAGAGACACGCAAATGTCCTTGGTTCTGTTCAGCGCTGCCGGGTGTTATCAGCCTTGTTTTCCTTCTAGAACCAAAACCCAGCTTTGTAGCAGACACTGAGAGAAAGTTTCAGTTAGAAACTACGACAAGTCTATGGAAAACTAGTCTTGGGGATGGCAGAACGCATCAACCAACATCTGGCTACAAAGCTGCAAAGACAGCATTTTATTGGGGTGTTAGACATTGCTGGCTTTGAGCTTTTTGAGGTTTGGTTTTACACAGCACTCTCAGACTTTTGGTTGTCTTTAGAAACATTTTCCCTTTTGACTTCTCTGACCTTCATCCCTCCTTATCCCAATGCAGTGCTCAAGAACAGGGCAAATAAATGTCTCTGAAGCTGCTTCTAGCTTAGTAGCACCATCACTCACTTTGTAAGAGAAAGGAAATAGATTCTGTGAGGCTGTGTTTCTGCTATATTGGCTGATACTAGGGTCATTCCCATTACAGGCTGCATCAACTACATGGTGCACGACACAACTCTTCTGCAAGCCTGGGCAGCCAATGACACATCCTTTACCCTGTTACCAGAACTCTTTGGGGACAGTCTGGCTGACCTTGCCTTGACATGTCTACAATTGGTTGGAGTCAGTTTAACGATATTAACAGTTCCTCAACCACCACATGTTCGTGCTGGAGCAGGAGTACAGGAAGGAAGGAATTGTGTCGATGTTCATTGACTTTGGGATGGACCTGGCTGCTTGCATTGAGATTATGGAAATATGAGTTTCTTACGCAGCTCATGGAATGAATCGGGTCAGCAAAGGGCAGATCTTGGGAGGGTTTGCACAGAAGGCCTTCAGTATAAAATCTGTGGGCCTTCCAGGTCTTCTTACTTCCTCCCCTCCTTTAAACATACCCCTTGTGAATACTTAGCCACTGACTGGAAATTTATTCTGCCTTCTGAAAAGACATCGCTTTTATTTCTCTGTGTTGTGGTTTAACCCAGCATCGTGCAGCCATTCGCTCACTCTCCTCGCAGTGTGGATGGGGAGAGAATCAGAAAAGAGGTAAAGCTCGTGGTTTGAGATAAAGACAATTTAATAGGACAGAAAAAGCAGGGGAGAAAATAGTAATAATAACAGAACATACAAAACAAGTGATGCACAATGCCATTGCTCACCACCAGCTGACCAATGCCCAGCCAGTCCCCAAGCAGTGGCACCTCCCTGGCAAACTGCCCCAGTTTTGTTGTTTGGCCTGACACCACATGCTATGGAATATCCCTTTGGCCAGTTTGGGTCAGCTGCCGTGGTTCCTCCCAGCTGCTTGTGCACTCCCAGCCCCTCAAAGGCAGGGCAGCGTGAGAAGCTGAAATGTTCCTGGCTTAGTGTAAGTCTGCTCTGCAACAACTAAAACATCAGTTATCAATGTTATTCTCATCCTAAATCCATAAAACAGCACCATACCAGTTACCAGCAAGAAGGGAAGACAAAACAGAGCGTCTGGGATAGAGTTAAAACAGCACCATACCAGCTACTTGGAAGAAAATTAGCACTATCCCAGACAAACCCAGGACACTGTTTTGTCTTCCTTTCTTCCACATGATTCCACGTGTCGTCTTGTTGTCATGTTTACCCCAGCTGTCTTCCAGTCTTGCATGTCAGTTCCTCCTCAGGTTTTCCTCACAGTTAAACTCAATGTGAAAGAGCCTCATGCCTGCTTGCTTTAACCACCTTTTGGATATGGAGAAGTCACTCCTATATTCCAAGAATTTACTGCATGGTTTTTGCATTGCTTTTCTTGTTTTCCAGTAAGTGTCTGGGTAGTGCAAAGCTCAGTTTATGTCAATTCTGGTGCTTTTGATTATCTTCTCAGTTCCTTGCTTGCTTCTCCTAAGCTAATTTTCTCTAAAGACCTTCAGTTCTTCAATTTACCATTTGTTTCACTCCATGTTCTTAATTCATCTTATTTGTAAACATCTTTTTTCCATTCAGCCCATAGGCATTTTCTCCATCCTGGAAGAGGAGTGCATGTTCCCCAAGGCAACTGACACCTCTTTCAAGAACAAGCTCTATGACCAGCATCTGGGCAAGTCCAGCAATTTCCAGAAGCCCAAGCCTGCCAAAGGCAAGGCTGAGGCCCACTTCTCCCTGGTGCACTACGCTGGCACAGTGGACTACAACATCTCGGGCTGGCTTGAGAATCATAGAATCATAGAAACACTAGGTTGGAAAGGACCTACACGATCATCTAGTCCAACCGTAAGAAGAACAGGGGCCCCCTGAATAAAACTGTTGTGGCATTGTATCATAAATTGTGTACGAAAATGTTATGCAATTTTTATGCCTCCTTTGCTTCCACAGATGAAGGTAAGAACAGAGGATCTTATGTCTCCAGCTGTAGCCATCACATTTCTTGAATCAGCATTAAGTCAGCATTTGTGCCCTATGTATGATGTGCAGCAGTACCTCAGTGGGACTGTCACCCTGTTTTCTAGCTGAAGGTGGTGGTATTAAAAAGAAAGCAACCAAGAAAAAGGGCTCTTCCTTCCAAGCTGTCTCTGTACTTCTTTGGGTAGGTGTGTTCTCTGGCACAGCATGGGCCAGCTGCAGAAAACACCAAGAAGGCAGTCTTGTCGGACCTGTCTACACTAGATCATCATTCCCACTGTGTCTATTGACGTATGATACTGTGGGAAATTACTTTAGGGATTTGGTAAGGCTAATTTGAACTCTGCTTTGCTGATGAAGTTCAACAGGATGATGGTTGAAAAGAAAACTCGTGCTTTGATCGAGTTGCACTGATTTAAGACATTCCAAATGTTGTCTTGGTTTTGACCTTTGGTGCTAATGGCTTCCTTCCTGCATTTATCTGAAATGGACTTCTTCCAGGATGTGTCTCTCTGAGTACATGGCGTTGTTTGGTGACCAGTGCCTTGCAGCCAGTGTGGGCAACGTTAAGTATATGTCGTCATTGTGTGGGATGATTAAGAATATGAACTGCCAAGAAAACGTATCCTGCAAAGCAGATGACTTTTGACATCGTAGACAAATGTTGAGTGGTTTTGTAGCTCTTTTAAATATACATGGCTAATACAGCTAAGTAAATAGATACCAGATCTACCCTGGCATTGATCTGCTCAGTAGTTCGTTTGACCAAAAAAGGCCATCATTGACATCCCAGAGTATTGTTCTTTTTTGCCATCTTCATTGCATTTGCTGCTAGCATTTATGCTAGTTCTTTACCACCAAGGTTTATTTTAAGCAAGGAGTAACAGCTATCAATTGTGTTCGCTGTTAGAGGAGCTATTTATTTGGCTTATGCCTGTACAGGATTGTCAGATAGAAGATTCTCTAGAATAGTAAGGATAAACTTCTGAATTTTTATTTTTCATCACAGACAAATCATGCTGGGAACATCTGCAATATGTCTTGAAGTAAGAGAAGATTAAAAATCTAATACAGAGATTGCAAACAATCTCTTTTTTTTTTTTTTTTTACAGGAAAACCTAAATAAGCTGACATCCAACTAGCGAACAACTGTTTCTCTATTTGTGTGTTGTATCATTCTCAGTGAAACAAAGGCCTCAGGTAATTCATAAAACACAGATTAGAAAGACTGAGCTCCACACTAGAAAAATCAATATATCCCAATGTTACTTTGCCACAGGTGTGATGGATCACAAGTTCGCTCTGCACCAGCTGAGGTGCAGTGATGTCCTTGAAGACGTTGGAATTTGCAGGGGAGGATTTCCCAGCAAGGTATTATATGAGGATTTTTAGCAGAAATCTGTAATAATATTCTTGTGAATGAACAGTCTTGATAAAAATTAAATGTCATGATACAGCTCTTCAAAAAAGGCTATTTCAATGTTTAACAACTATGGAGAGCATGAAGACATATCTAACAGCAGGGCACGTGGGCAGTGCCCACCCAAACGCCTGATCGAGTACTGTATGCCAAGAGCTATTTTCACTTTATTCACGTTCATCTAAATGTTTGAGTGTTTTTTGCTTAAATTCTCAAGTTTGTCACAAGCGTGTTTCACCAAAAATACAGAGGATGGTCTATACCAAGTCTTATATTTAAACGTTATCTAATTAGTAGAAATTTGAATAATGTTGTTTAAATAATTCTAAATATAATAGTTTTATTGAAAGGAAATGATGTTAAACCTGATACTACTTTTTTGATGAAATGACAAGCTTGACTGGCAAATGAAGCTAACAAAACAGACCAGCAGGACATCCAACTTAGTTCTACATAGCGTTCTCATTTTTTACAAGGGCTCACATTGCTACAGCACCGTAGCTACACTGATTTATAGATTCAAACAAACAACAAAAACACAACAAAGCACAATTTTTACTCAGAAATTGCAGTGTAAGACATTTATAAAGGGTTGGTAAGTTTAGGGCAATCCAACTGGGGGTCATCTGCTTGTTAACTTTGATACTGATGATTAAGCTTTTTTGCTTTAAATTGTCAGATGCTGCCTTCTGAATGTTAGTGATGCTCCAGAGGGACAATTTATTGATAGCAAGAAGGCACGTGAAAAGTTGCTGTCTTCTACTGAAGACAGTAAAATATACTCAGTACAAATTTGCATACACTAAGGTAAACGTTTAATTTTGCTACTCAAAACTTTCATTTTATGAAAAAATATGTCCAGCAATGACTGTTGTCTGTTCTTTGATTGCAGGTGTTCTTCCAGCCAGGTCTGCTAGGTGTCCTGGAAGAGATGCTGATCACGCACGCGCAGTTTTTGTGCAGGGGATGCTTTGGGAGATTTGAATTCAAAAGAATGTTAGATGAAAGGTGTGTCTTCTGCAAAGTCTGGCTTTTCAAATGTGTATTCTTTTTCACAGTACCAGTAGATTGCTTGGCTTTCAGAGAGTCCATCTTTCACATCCAGTACAATAGTCACACATTCATAAATGTCAGAAATTGGCCCTGGATGAAGTTGTGCTTCAAGATAAAATCTCTCTTAAAAAGTGTGGAAATGGAGAAGGAAATGGCCACGATGAAAGAAGAGTTCAGGAGAACTGAAGAAGTAACTGGCTATATCAGAAACCGAGAGGAAAGAACTGGAAATCAAACTTAAGACTATAGTTTAAGAGAAAAAAGTACCTTCAGCAGCAAGTGCAGACTGTGTGTGGTTTAAAACCATTTCTGACTCCTCAGATTGCATCAGTTTTGCTTGAGTGTTTACGAAAGGGCTGAATGGAGATTCCTATTGCATGATTGCAGGTGTCAGTTCCAATGTGTGACAGTTATACACATTTGTTTTTCAGAGAAAAAGGAAAATGAAAATCTGGCTGATGCCGAAGAAAGATGTGACCAGCTGATCAAAGCAAAATTCCGGCTGGAAGCATGAGTAAAAGAGGTAATGGAAAAATAGAGGATGAAGAGGAGATAAATGTTGATGTCACAGCCAGAAACAGGAAACTGGAATATGAACGTTCTGAGCTGAAGACCTTGAGTTAGCATTGGCCAAGGCTGAAAAGGAAAAGCTTGCCACAGAAAACAAGATACTTTTTATTTCTGCTGCTTGCATGTTTAATAATAGTTGCTCTTTCTATATTTACGATGGAAGGGTGCAGTCATCTTACACAATAACATATTGTACAAGGAAATGTATGAGTTTGATAAATTTGGCAAGGAACAGGAAATTATACAGTAAAAACTAACTTATAAGCATGCAAAAATGCACTTACATGAAAGTTCAGAATTTGCTTTGTGACTTAAAAAAGTTTGATATATAAGCAGAGAAACTGTATAGTTTGACTAGATCATGCAATTAGTTGTCTCTTCAGAAGTCTAGCAGTGTGCTTATTGCCTTTGTGTCATCATACAAAGCCATCTGAAAGCCAAAATCATTAACGATCACCAAGTGTTTTGCTTTACAGCAGGTTAAAATTCTCACTAAAGAAATGACGAGTTTGGAGGAGACAATTGTGAAGTTAGTGAAGGAGAAGAAGACCCTGCAAGAATGCCACTAGCAGGTTCTGGATGACCTTCAAATTGAGGAGGACAAAGTTGATACCCTCACCAAAGCCAGGATCAAACCAGAGCGAAAAATGTGTTGTGAGCGTGTTTAGCACAAGGAGGAGGGGTAAATTCTTAATTTGTTCCCTCAGTCATCTTTATATTAGTGTACGTTACAGATTGAAGAATCTCTAGATCAGGAAAGAAAAGTTTGTATGGATCTCAAATGCACAAAGAGAAAGCTCGAGTCCACCCTAAGTGGAGAACAATAAAGAGCATTTAAATGAAAAAATAAGGAAGTATGAGAAAAAATTAGTGACAAATTTTCTATTCGCTTCTATCTGGGCTTACTTTGTTAAAAGAGCATTTCATTTACAGGAAGGACTGAGTTTAACCAGATGCATAATAAAACTGAGGAATACAGTGGGAAACTGCTGACTGCTCAGAAAGCCTAACAACCCTAATCTGTTATTATTCTGTCGTTAATCATACATGTGTTGTAAGTCTCCCATTCTTTAGCTTTAGCACCATCCTCATCCTACCAGCTCCTTTCTGCCAGCAATGGAGCTCTCTCTCGGTTCAAAAAGGGGGATTCACTTTATTCTGGTGTAATGCTTTGGCTCTGACAGGTTTAGCCGAATGGGAAGTGGGGCAGCTTGGCTTCCGCCTGGCAGCCTTGAGTCCCCACAGTTTGCTTACCTGGTGACTGGTGCCTACACGGCCTAAAATGCCATGCTTGTAGGTCTGATCTAGGCAGAAGTACAGAACTGGGCTTATGGCCGGCAGTGGCAATGTGGCTGTCTGGAAAGCCTGTGGTCTGCTTGGTATTATGTTGACTTCATGCAGTAAACAGATTGATAGAGGTGTGCAGCCACAGTCATAAAACTTCACAGCTGAACTTACTGTGAGGAAGGCTGGCCCACACTGAGCTGGGATGGTTCAGACCAGCACGAATGGGAGCACACCGCTGCTGCTGGGGAGCCTTGGAGAAGCACACGTGGCTGTGGCTGACATCCCCACTGCACAACCCACCACACCACCACGGCCAGGAGATGGCTTTAAGCAGCTGTTTGAGGTCCTGGCTGAGTCTCTGCCTGACAAGGCGACATCATAGGAATGTGAGCCTCATTGTGTGGCACCACGATGAAGGGTGAAGCCTTTATCGCCAACCTGATCTTTGGGGTAACAGTCCAGGGAGGGCTGTTCAGAGCACACACGCTCAGTTGCACTCTTGTGATAGACCAGTGGGAGGCCGCACTCGTGTGGACATGCTAGAAAATGCTGTACTGTAGGACATTATAGGAGGAGTCAGCTTCATCAGCTGTCACTGGAAAATAATTTGCCTGTGAATGAACATTTGTGCCTCTCATCTGCCAGCTGAATCAACCCGAGTCTTCACCTGGAGGAGTACTGGGAGCGGGTCAGGAGGCTGGGACTGTACCAAGGGGCGTTTTTCTGAGAGTGAGCATCAGTTCCATCTCCTAAGGATGTGCAACTGCAGCTAGGGGCAGCCTTTCGTAAGCTACCTAACACACATCCTCTCCACTGACCACATGTTCCTGCCTGCTAACGCTGCTGCTGTGGGCCAGTCCAGCTGAGTATGAGTCCCTGAGGGAGATGGACATGGCCAGTTCATGAAGACAGAACATTTTTCTGGGCAGGTGAATTTTTCCCTAGATAGCACCATGTGCAGATCTGATTTTCGTAGAATCATAGAATCACAAGGTTGGAAAGGACCTACAAGATCATTTTCACTAAGAGGTGACGATAAAACAGAAATAATGAAAATCAATAGGAATGAAAGACATATATCAGTAGAACAAAGAGACGTTAAAAGGATGAGAATAAGTTGGAGAGGGGATTTGCAATGGCTAGGAATAAGGGGCCTCAAACCTCCACAAAGCCAAAGAACCACTCAGAAGTAGAGAGCTTCAGCACAAAAAGAATACCCTCCTGGCTGCAAAGGATTTGTGTTTTGCCTGCACAACGTTATGTGCCCTGTGTCCCCTCTCTAGCTCTCAAGGATGTGGTCAAAAATCCAGCAGGCAGCAGAGTGCCCTAAGCTCAGCGCCAGGTGCCACCAAGTCACCCAGCAGCCTTCACAAGAGGCATCCCCAGCAGAGGTGACAGGGCTGTGGTTCTCGCTCAGAGCTCTGGGAGTTGCCTGTGTCAGGAGGACCACTCTTGTCATTTGTCTCCCTGCGTCCGCAGTGCCAAAAGCTCCAAATAGCCGCCTCTTGCAAGACTCCTGCGTGGGCCAGGCCTCCTTCTGTAGATGATACGCTTCCATTAATAGCACCCAAAGACATTCCTCAGCGGGTAGCTTGCCTTCTATATCTTGCTGCAACGTGTTGCCATGTAGGAACTGGACAAGTGTGCTGTGTCCTAAGATGGCAGATGCTATTCTTATCCCGGAGAGACTTGCTCCAGCACAGCTCCTTTCTCCCTGAAATGTTAAAAATCAGAAGCAGGCCCGAGTGCCCCTTTGCAGCCAGGGGGCTGACAGCGTGTGAACGCAGCGCCTGGGTGCTCGCCCTGCTCTCCTGGGACATGCTGTCCTATCAGGAACACAGCAGCTGTGCAGGTAGTTCAGCAGCCAGCTTGGAGTGCGTGCGGTGGGGGGCATTGCTTCTCTTGGACATCAACAAAGGGAAGCAAAGCCCATGGACCTGAAAGCTCACGTTTTGCTGATCAGCAAGAAGACCCAAATCCACAAAACCCTCTCTGGACGAGGAAGGCAGTGGCAGGGCTTGCTCCCAGCTTCCTGTGGGGCAGCAGCATTGCAGAGGGCCGTGTCCCCTCACAGACAGACAGAGCAGGAGCAGCCCATGAACATACCGACATCAAACACTGAACAGGGGCCCCGTGCGTTAGGTGTGATGTGAGTTCCTAAATGCACCTTAATGCAGCTCTTGTTCCCAGATAAATTAGTAAGCTGGAATACAAGAGAGGGAGGAGGTATGAGTGACCACAGCACTGGAGCGGGTTCAAAATTGAGCTGGGGAGAGCAGGGAGAAGCCAGAGAGAAGAGCAAGGTGGGTGTGTGTGAAGGGAGAGGGACGAGTGAGAAGATGGCAGAGAGTACGGAAGAAATGACAAATCAGCACTGGGTTTAGGGAAGAGCAGTCAGAATAAATGAGAGGAGAAACTGTTGGTAAATGCTAAAATAATAATCTGCAACTTGATATGTTGACTTGAAGCCCACCTCAAAGGAGCTTTGTAAAGCCTAATTTTGGTTCCGAAGAAATCATAGAATCATAGAATGGTTCAGGTTGGAGGGGACCTTAGAGATCATCTTGTGCCAACCTCCCTGGTAGGGGCAAGGACACCTCCCACTAGACCAGGTTGCCCAAAGCCCCATCCAGCCTGGCCTTGATGATTTATTGTATTCGATCTGTAAAGTAAAGCAGTATGTTATTTTATTGCCACTGCTCAAGGCACGTCCCGACTCATCACTGTGCCCTCAGCCCATGCTGTGGGGAGCTGGATGTGGTGCATTCCCCAACCTCAGGAGCACAGGCTGAGTGGAGGAGGCAGTGAGAAGCTAAGTCTTCCCTGAGGGTTAAAGACAGCGATTATTGTCCCCAGTTGGAGTCTGGAAGTCCACAACCAGCGCTGGCCCTGGCTGCCCCGGGCCTACTCCCCTGGCAGCGAAGGCCCTAGGCCGCAGCAGCTGCTCCTCCCTCTGGCAGGGGTAAGCGCGTGGGGCTGTGAGCAGCAGCTTAGGGTCTGTGCTGCTCCTAGTGCCACGGCCTACCTCACGGTGTCCTGACTTGTCACTGTGTTAACCTAGCTTGTGGCTACTACCTGTGCAAATACATTTTTGGCAGCTGAAGAATATGCTGAGAAGAAAATAAAGAAGCACAGCAGAGGAGGAGGAGAAAGGAGCGGAGGCTGAGCAGGTTTGAGGGATGCCAGGGAGGAGAGTTTGGTAAACAATGAGGAAAGGACAGAATTAGCGATCAGAGCCAGGGGAGGATGTGAGCAGGAGGAGCACAGGCTGGGAAACAAATGCCAGCCGCTGCTATAAGGCCTGCTGCATTATCAGGACTGAAGTGGGCCACCGATGTGAGGGAAATGGAAGATGAGTTGCTCACTGCTTTATGGAGAACGAGGGTCATTTTGCATTAACACTCTATTTGTGGACTCAGGGTGCCTGTCATCTAATCAGGGCTTGTGCAAAGGTCTTGAGAAAAATGTCAGTTCATAGTGGCCATAAACAAGTATCTCTGAGAGAAAGTTTAAAATAGATGTAGCTGAGGGGCTTATATAGAGCTGCTGTCCTGTACAGACCATAGGAGCTGCAGGAAATCTCCGGAGCATAACAGTAGCAATCCAGTTATAGCAGAACAAGTGGTTGAAAACATCTCCCTTCAGACACTGTCAGTAAAGCCATGTTCAATAGTTCACGCTGTCAGGAGTCCCAGGAGAGGCAGAAATCACAGTGCCTGAGCCATGCTGTTAGGGCTTCATGACAGAGCTCTTACAGCTCCAGCAGAGTAGGCATCACCACTGCTTCACGCCAGCAGTTCCTTGAGGTCAGCACAGTACTGGATGGAGAAAAACAACTCAGTATACATGGAGGGTTTGGAATTGGGGCACCAAGGTGCAAAATGCAGGCTTAGCAAATACATGAGGCAAAGAGAAGTGCAGGGTCATGGGATGGCTTTGCTGAGCCCTCCAACCAAGAAGACGCTAGCCATCTGGAAGGACTCCTCAGGGAGCAGCAGGCACTTTGAGGGATCTGAGGGACTAATTTGGAAGGAAGGCAACATACACCTGTGCTGCTCAGCAAAGCTGTGACTGAATGAAATTGGGTCTGCACCTTGAGGAGGATGAAGCAGATTTATTTATGTATTTATTTATGTATTTTCTCAGGCTGTGATATTGATTGAGATGTGAAGAAACTTCATCTCTTCCTTTGGGCTCAATGTACACTTCTTCTTTGGGATAAACTCATACCTTCCCAAGTTCTTTGTGATAAGCCACTTGGAGAGAAACATCTGTGCCTAAAAGACTTTACGTGGGGTGAGCAGGGAATCTCCACAGGACAGAGAATGTAAGCACTGTTAGACCCCCAGCTGCTCATCTCCCATGTGGGGCACCTGCGCCCCGATACCCCGGCTGCTGGCTATCTGGTGGCACATCACCATCACTCCTGCTGGAGTGGATCTGCTTTACACAGCTGATTTGCAATTCAGAAGAAGCAGAGACTTGTATGCTTCCTTCTGCATCTCAGGTGGATGCAGAGAGCAATTAAGGAAACACTTAGGCTCACCACCACAGATAAAATTTGAGGCTGTTGATAAAGTTCCTGAGGATGCAAAAGGAACTTTTCTGCAACATGAAAAGTTAGTTTAGAAAACACCACTAGGAAATTCTGCTAAATATCCTGTTGGTAATTGCTCTGCAGTGACTATGTCCCTCAGAAGATCTTACGTTGTCCTAACCTTGAAAAGTTTAACATTTTAAGAGGACAGGATTATACAAATTCCAGTACCAGTTTATTTCCACTTACAGCACTGAAACCTGCCCAGAAGTGGGATTTGTGCATCTGTCGAAGATGAGTGTCAGCAAAGGAAGATATCACTTCATTGCTCTCTTTTTTAGGATGCAGTTGTTGCTGGTGCTAATATTATGCACCTAATCCTCATTTTCCTTCCCTCCCCTTCCCTCCCCCTTTCGCCACTTGCTCTCTTTCTTCTGTGTCTTACCCAGAGGCCTCACTGCCTGCCCACCCCACTCCCCTGCTCTGTAACAGGAGCCCCTCAGCTGCTTTGGTGGGTGATAGAAAGGGCATCCCGAATGTCACCTCCTCAGCAGCAGCCGCTGCCCAGATCTCTTCCTCTGATATTTGCTGGGAACATGAGAAGTCTGAGTAATGGTGCAACTGATGGAGCTACTCAAATAACAGGTGGCTGGTACCTGTCTCTCTGCTGTTCTGTTAGCAGGTTTGTGCCACTTGAGTCTCACTCAGTTGTTTTGCTGAAAGCCACTTATCACATCATCCTTGTAAGGCAGACTGTATAATCAACCATCAAAAAACCCTTAATGCAGCTGAAAGCAAACATCAGCTTCTTCGTCCATTCAGTGACTCTGGGCTGCGCATAGGCCAAACCCAACAGAAATTCAGTCTCTGAAAGGAGAGTCAGAGTTAGGAGATGAGCCGGCTACCAGCAAATAGCTGTCTCCAAGTTAGTGCTTCATAGTGGCCACAAAAGGCAATTGGAGTATTAGGAATCAACAGCACCAACTGAAAACAAAAGAGAAATCATTGCACCAGGCTCACAAACCATGTGCTATCTGCAGTTCTGGCTCATGCAATTAGAAAGGGCATGTAGAAAGATAACAAAATTGATGGGAACCCCAGAGAGACAGGCTGTCCAGACTATGATTTTTCACTTTGGAAAAGGAATAACCAGGTGGGAAGATTATGTGCATACATATAAGTTATAAATGCTTTGGAAAATGTGAAATTGAATTTTCACCAGTCATCTTATATACACTCAGGTACAGAATACCAGCCAGACCTTTGTTCACAGCTGATATGGCTATCTGTATAGTCTTAAATTTATTTGACTGCCTCTGCATTATGCTGTCTTTCTGCTCTGGTTTTCCCACAGTTGAGCAAGCCTCACAGGGATCCTCATTGTTTTTAGCTAGGAGATGGACACACAGCTGCTGTTTCACATCCACTTGAATGGGCTGAGGCTAGGTTCTGTATAGAAGCCAGCAAAGCAAGTTATTTGGGAATAAAATTCTCTGAAGTCCTGGGGAAAAGGAGGGAAGAAATTAAAACAATAGTTTACTATTTTAAAAAAAGCTTGCTGTAGTGAACAGTTTTCTGAATCAGTGGATAACAGCCACATAATGATCACAAGAAAGTGATGTGTGGTGATCTGCTAGGGGAAGGCACATTGGAGCACTGGGCAGTGCTAAATAGCTGCTCCCAGAAACCGTAGTTAGAGCTTTTCCCCATCCATCCTGCCAGGGGCCAGCCTAGAAAGCCAACAGTCTTCCTACATGTCTCTGCTCCAGCTCTGCTGTTTCTACTTCCTCTGCAGGAACAGGCTGCTCCTAATACCTGACATCTAAAGTGATAAAAAATATTTACTCAAGTACTGTTTATCAGGTAACAGATAGCAATGCAAAGGAGAAGATAGCTTGAGACAGCATCAGACTGCCTTTAATTAGGAAGCTCCATAGTGCTGTAGAAGGGAGTTTTGTCAAACAAAATAAATGAAAATGAAGCTGGTCTGAATGTGTTTGCTGTGCAATCAGTTTGTTTCACAGTGGAGGGATGTTCTTCCTCTTGAGATTTTGAGGGAAAACATGCTAGTTCTTCTGAAAATAAGTAACAGATTCAGCAGATGCACAAAATTCTCTGAATTTCTCAGCATCAGGTCCTGTTTGGTCCCTATAAATGAGAGGAATCTAACTTCAGAATCATGTCCAAGCAAAGCTGCTTGTCACTGATTCTGTCACCTGTATGACAATGTTTAGAGACAGTTTTTAACACATCAAAAATTGATGCATATATAAACATTAAAAATATGTACATAAATTCTACCTCATGCAATATGTTTCATGGAAGTCTGGAGACCAGTCACCCAGCAAGCTGTTAGGTTGCAGCAGGGTAATCATCAGCGAGTACCTAACGATTGTAGGGTTGACTTAATTTCGCCTTAGCTCTATGATGTAGACATCCCAGCTGTCCAAAGGTGTGTCTAGACTCTCCCCAGTTGAAGAGTCTCTTCCAGGCAGAAGCAGACTGGAGACTGAAGTTGCAGAAGGAAACCTGCCGGGACCGGCTGAGCCCCATGCTGCCTGGCAGCGATGGCCAAGGCTTTTCCTGATTTCTCTAGTGCTCCCGTACAGATGAGCGTGCTTACTGTCTCCTTTCCCCAAAAATTCTGCAAACTGGTTGGTATTTCTGCAGTGGTGGAGGACAGGACATATCCAAGCATGTTGCTATGTGAATGGTACAATTCAGGAAACATTTCTTGGCATTTTTACTGAGTTTGTGCCNTGCTTATTCCAGCACAAAAATAACACTGATGTCACCTATAAGACCTCTCTCCAGTTTATTCCGTGTAGAACAGACAGGAGATGGAGGTGGGGGGTTGGGGGGCAGATTGTGGTTGCTGTGTTGCCCAAAGAAGAGGGAAGAGAATCCTTCTCTCAGTCAAACATCAGTGGCTGAGAGATCCCTCTAATTTGTTCTTTCTTCTAGTGCCATGAGCTAAAAGAAGATATGAGACTGTTCCTGTAAAATGCATTGCAAGCCCTTGAGAGACTGACACATTAATGTTTTGATCCCCTTGCCTCTTTGCTTGACTGTCTTAGTATCAGATTATCTAATTTAGCTGCACAGATCACATTACAGGTGGCTATGTACAGCAGCAAGGAACTCAGTGAGTTTCTGTATTTTGCTATGAAGTAGTCAAGTGGAGAATAGGAGGGAACATAGGAGGGAACTCCGAATCCCTAAATCACTCCTGCTTTTGGAGATGATGATATTTTCAGAAATATACAAATATGCATAACAAAATTTTGCTTTTTTCATGTCCACTGTCCCAAGTGGGAGACTGGGCAGAACCTCACCGATGTGACAGTTTCCTAGTGTTCCCTAATCCGAATTTACAATTTTTGTTCAAATATACGGTGGAGTTTTTAAGAGAAGTTGTCTTTGAAAGGTACCTTGTTTTATATTCCCATGTCATCTGAAATTCAGAGTGAGAGTTTGGATATTCTGCCTTGCACAGAATCATGACAGAATCAACCAACTTCAAACTAATTTTGTGCTACCAAATCACAGTGCATTTAGGAGAATGTGCTTCAAACCAGGCTATTGATTATAATACTTTGCAGTAATCACTATTATATTTTGCAAACAAAAAGTTGATGTTTGTCTGCATAGTTTGCAAACAGAAAGTTGATGAAACAGCAGAAATGGTATGCTACTGCTAAGTAAGTTTATTTTGAAGAAAAATACATGTATAAAATACATATAGTTATGTTTAGAGACTCTAATAGAATTTGTTAACAATGGAAAACTATTTCTTCCTTTTGTGATTCTTCTGCATGAAGGCTTGATAAAATCAGGCTGAGCTGGACACTCAGAATCTTGTAATCTTTGTGTTGTCTCACACGTACTGCCTGCTGTTCTCTCATGATACCTTCATTTACCCCGACTTCTACCTCTACAGCTTCTGCTTGCCTGGCCACTGTCATGAGAACGGTGAGGCCCCCAGTGAACATCTGCAGGGGAAGTGCTCTTTGGGAGGGAAGCCCCAGCTGTACCTCACAAAACGCAATCCTCTCAGCCAGCGTGGAGCTTTAGGACTCTGCATGGCCAGTCTGCAGTGGTGTAGAGGGCAGACACCCTCCAAAAGGAAACTGGCTGCTGCGAATCCTCTTGCCTCTGGTAATAACTATGGTCATATCAAGATTCCTGAGAGGAAAAAGCTGTGATGAGCTTGAAAAGACAGTCCAAGCCACACAAATAGGCTGATGCCCTGCCACAAACACCACCACTAGCCAGGTTCTCCCAGATTGTGTACTAATGCCTCTCTCTTATCTTCCCCAACAGTGCTAGGCCTTTTTTCCCCCCAAAGCCCTCATCAGATCTCCAGCCTCACATTTTTGCTTCTTTCCACGTTCCTGTTTCTTACACTGCCACCTTTCACCCCTCGCTATCTCTCATTCCTCTCCCCATCACACCCCTGACCACAGCCTGTCCCAGGTGGGATTTCTTTCAGATGGCTCTCACAGAGCTGCACGCTGGCCCTTCCCCTGCCCGTGCCCAGGGCTGCTGGCCTGTCAGAGGAGCAGCACATCCACACAGGCACTCCTGGTCTCCTCTGGTCAGGGCATCAGGGCTACCAACCACTTGGGGGTGAGGAGATGAAGTGACCTGTCCCCAGGCACAGGCTGCTCTCTAAGACACCTAACCCTGCTCTTCAGGCCCAAGGGCACTGACCCACAGGAGGAGGTTCCTACCTGAGCAGAAGCTGAGCAGCTCTGAGCTCTCTCCAGCCTTCCAGGGCTCAAAAGCGGGGGGTGTAAGGGGATCCCTGTTGAAGGGGATATCTGCTCTACCCTGCGAGCATTACAGGCTCTTTCTGGAGGGGACATGTAAGTTACTGAAAGCTGAGAAGGTTAAAGGCTTGTTAGGCTTTAGAGATAGCGGGAACGCACTTGTGCTTCTGTCTCCCATTATTGGCAGTGACTTTTCAGTATGGTTTCCCATGCGTGCCTTGTTTTTGCTTTAGTCACATGATGTCTTTCACCAGCTTGAGAAGGTTTGTATTTTAGAAGTCTTCACTGCTGGGATGGTGAGAAAGATCTCAGGTATGACAGCCTGTGCAATCCTTTGATCTCACCCAGTACAGACATTCGTGAAGAATTTTCCCAATGACTAACTGTTGCCTCTCAAGCTGTGCTTTGTGATCCCTGTCCCTTGTTACATTTACTGATACTAATGAGAAAAGTTTGGAATGTTGTATTTTTAACTGTCCTTCATGAAACATAGTCCTTTTTTCTTCAGATTAAAAACCCTGAAAGCACCGCATAGCTCTGGTTTTCTATACCCTCAATCATCTTGGTAGCCTTCTGCTGCACCCTCTCCCAGTAGTTCATTTCCTTTTTAACTGAAGAGCCCAAAAGTGGTCAAACCATTTCAAATGGCAACTCACCAGTACCAAGCAAAAGGGATAGTAGCTTCCTACATTCATTTGAACATGCTTTTAACATCACCCGGTACTTTGTCTTGTTGGCAGTGAGAGCACTTATTCTTCTGGGCATCCACCGTAACTCCCAAGTCCTTTTCAGCAGGGCTCCTACTGAACTGGTCAGTTCCTAGCCTGTCGTGACACGTGGGTCTATTCTCCCAGGTGTGAGCTTTGCACTTATCCACATTCATCCTCGTAAGATTTTTGTTGATCCGTTCTTCATGTTTCTTAATGTCCCTTTGGAATGAAGCTCTGTCATTTGTCTTGTCACCTACTCTGCCTAATACAGTGTCATTCACAAATTTGATGATGTTGAATTTTGTGCCATCATTTGAGTGGGCTTCTTGAATTCCTTCAACTGAATGTGTGTTCTGCAGGGAAAAAAGAGAATCCCCTGGAAGCCAGTGATCTTCTGTCTTGTTTTTGAAATAGGTATGTGGGGAAAGCTGATGGGAAGGAGGAAGCAAATGAGACTGACTCAATAAGGTTAAAGTTAATAAGGCTAAAAAAAATCTGTGAACAGTTGAAGCTTGTACCAGTGCACTGCTTATAAATGGAAATGAGCAGTTTCCAGCAGTACATCTGCCATACTGGAATTTACTAGGACAATACTTAATGTGCATTTTGACTTAGAAAAAATATGGGGAATTTCATTGTTCAGATGAACATAGGCCAGTGATGTCTGTCTACAGACCCTTTTTTCAGCCCCAGAACATGAAGTGGCAGTGCGAACAGGTGTCAGAGGTTGGTAACTGTATTTTCCCTTTCCCCAGCACAGCACAGCACAGCACAGCACTCTGTTCCAGCTAGAGGGCCTGAGAGTAGTTCCCAGGGTGAAAGGCTGGGGATCACCAGACCAGTAAAATGTAAAAGATTCTTTTTCTCGCTGTCATACAAGTATGTTTCCAGCTCGTTAGCCCAGCTGCAGTGAGCAGACACAAGAGGGAGGGTCCCCCTAGCCAACGTTCGTCAGTCTGTGGGTTCTTCCTCACTCCAGTCTCACTGCAGTGCCCAGCTAAAAAACATCCTCTCACTCCTTATCTCTCAGGACTCAGGAGAAGAAAATGCACATCTTAAGGGCTGGCAGAGAATGAGGCAGCTGCCTGATTGCCATCTCAAGAGGGATCTATTTCCAGCATGCCTGAATCCCCTCTCCTCCATGGAAAGTATCAGCACGCTCAGTGCTTTGCCCACATAGCGTTGCTGTGCAGGACAGTCTGTGTCCAGAGATGGCTTTCAGTCTGCCTCTGCTCTTTTGGCTGTGCTGTGATTTGCTTCTAGGCCCAGCAGAGTCCAGATCTGCAGAAATGGAAACAGAATTGACAGAAAATTAATGGCTGACAGAAAACTTTGCATTCTTAGACCATCTCAGAATTTAATTTCATAGGAAAACCATAAAATAATATGAAGAGATATACATGGTACAACTACTGCTGTTTATAATTGATATGGTACTTAAAAGTGTATTTTCTGTATCATATAATGTAATTGTACCTAAAATTGCAGTTGGACAGGATGCTATTTAAGCTGGTTTGCAAACAGCCACAGCTATGAAGTAACTTTTGCCAGCACTAGCTGAAAGATTTTAGCTTTCTGGATTGTACAGACATTTCCCACTTAAACTGAAGAGCTGTGACTGTTAACAGGCAGCATTACCAAGCAGATGCAGCTCAGCAGAAATGGCACAGACTGGGGGAAATGACGTTCAAAAATCAAGCCAGAAGGCAACCTCTTAAAGGTCACATGAACAGTGATGCATTTCTTTCTTACAGTAATAAAATCTGAATTCAGATATGTCATAGTAGACCTGGGAGGCTGGGTGCAGTCTGGGAGATGTTCTGCTATGCAGGGGAGGCTATGCAAGTGCATCATTGTGACCATGAAGTGACGGAGCGATGAAGTTTCCCCTCCTTCCTAATAACTCCATGCTTGATCAGTTCTTGAATTTATTAATTAATTGATTAATTCTGGGTACTACTGGGGAACTAACTGGATCCTCTCTGCACTAGCAGGGACGAGTGCTGATCTCTTCTCTGTGGTGAACAGTGGTAGGACCTGAGAGAACAGCACAGAGCTGCATCAGAGGGTCAGGCTGGGTGTTAGGAAAAGGTTCTTCACCAACAGCACGGTTGGGCACTGGAACAGGCTCTCCGGCATAGTAGTCAAGGCACCAAGCCTGCTGAAGTTCAAGAAGTGTTTGGACAACACTCAGAAATGTGGTTTAAATTTTGGGTGGTCTTGCGTTGAGCCAGGAATCGAACTTGATGATCCTCGTGTGTCTCTTCCAACTCGAGATTCTATTATTCCTTTTGCATCACGGCACTTGCACAAGTATCTTCTTGTTCTGGTTGTTCTAGAGTGGTTTCTTTCTTCTAGATATTTAGTTTGAATGGCACTACATTGTTAAATGAAGAATACTGTCAGGCCCCTGCACCCCGGCTGGTCTAAGGTACCAGGATTTTTTCTGTCACAGTGCAGCTGACAGAGGAGTAAGAGACACCTGGTGTCAGCATACCAGACACACCTGGTGTCAGCTATAAAGCCTGCTTCATGGTGAGGATAAAAACATTTAATGTAAAATATGTTTTAGCTGAATTCAGTATGCAAAGTGTTCTCAGTGTGAGGGCTGCATATCTATACACGAGATCTTGGAGAATTTTGCTAGATTTCAGTAAACCTTCAGACTCATGATTGACTAATACAAACCCCAATTCAGAGTATGGATCACTCTAAGATACTAAACAAATCCCACATACCCATAATAACATTATGCTAACTTTGGGGTTTATACTGGTGTTGAAATATCAATAATGAGCTATTAATGTGAACATAGCTCAATACTTGTGATAGGCACAGGAATTCAAATTACAAATCCACAGTAAGAATAGTTTCTTCTTCTCTGGACAGAAGTCAGTATATATAGTTACACTGTGGTTTTGTATATGCCTGCAGAAACATTCTGCTAAACAAGGATCTCCTCCAACACCTGATGCAGGCTTAGGGGGGACAGTATGTCCTGCAGATCTTCTATGTCCCCAAACAATCATAGAATCATAGAACGGCCTGGGTTGGAAGGGACTCCGAAGATCATCAGGTTCCAACCCCCCTGCCACAGGCAGGGCCACCAACCTCCAGATCTGGTTCTAGATCAGGCTGCACAGGACCCCATCCAGCCTGGCCTTGAGCACCTCCATGGACGGGGTAGCCACAGCCTCTCTGGGCAGCTGTGCCAGCACCTCGCCACTCTCTCAGTAAAGAACTTCCCCCGGACATCCATCTAACCCTCACCTCCTTCAGCTTAAAACCATTCCCCCTTGTCCTGTCACTGGCTACCCTTGTGAAAAGTTGATTGCCCTCCTGGTTATAATCTCCCTTTCAATGCTGGAAGGTTGCAATGAGGTCTCCCTGCAGCCTTCTCTTCTCCAGGCTGAACAAGCCCAGCTCCCTCAGCCTGTCCTCGTAGGGGAATCAGGCACCATTCCCAGTCTTCCTTGCAGGCTGAGACTGCCTGCAGTTTTCTGAGTTCTCCTTTGAAGACTTTATACTTTTCACCTACACTCAGCTCCTTTGCTTTAGAACTGTCTAAGAAATGGTAAAATGTCGAAAACTGCAGCAAACTTCACATAAAGACTAACAAGTTGGCAGTAAAGTTGAAGAGCTATTGCGAGTCCACCTTTGTTGACTCACTTGAGGTAACCAGACAATGCAAACCACAATAATACCTTCACCAAAGAGTGGCTTAATTCTTGTTATCTTCAGATCAGAAAATATGTGACTCCACCCTCTTGGGGTGCACAGTAGAAAAGTGCAGTAGTTTCCTTGGAAGTACCATAAAAATTAGAGGAGATACTGCTTGAAGATATTTTAATATTAATGTGCAAACTGACAGTCATTTGAAGATGTGTTGCCATGTCTTTGAGAACTGATGCCTCCATGAATGTTCATTTCCCTCTTCCCATTCACTTCTACCGTAGAGTTTCAGAGGAGTCCTGAAGTCTTTCTGATTCTGCAATTGCTAAGACCCATTTAACATGAAGTATTTTCTGCACTATGGATGTTTGTGCACAAATGGGTAATACTTCATCAAAATCCAGGATTGAATACTGGGTCCAATAGTGCAGAGGAAGGGAAAAGTCCTGCACTTGGGAAGGAACAACTACCCAGGAACTAGGACATGCTTGGGGGCCAACCAGCTGGAAAGTGGAAAGCAGCTTTTAAATAAAGGACATGAGGTTCGTGGTGGACACCAAGTTGAACATGAGACAGCAAGGTGTCCTTGCTACAAAGAAAGTGAGTGGTAACCTGATATGCCTTAGGAGGAGCGTCATAGCAGGTCAGGGGAGGTGATCTTCCTCTCTGCTCAGCACTGGTGAGGCCACACCTGGAATACTGCATTCATTTCTGGGCTCCCCACTTCAAAAGACTATATGGACATACTGGAGAGAGTCCAACAAAGGGCCTTGAAGATAAAGGACTGGAGCATCTCTGATATGAGGAAAGGCTGAGTGAGCTAGACTGTTCATCCTGGAGATAAAAAGACTCAGAGAGGATCTCATCAATGTATACATACATGAATGAAGGCTGTAGAGAAGACAGCTAGGCTTTTTCAGTGGTGGCCAATGGAGGACAAGAGGCAATGGGCGCACACTGAAATGCAGGAGACTCCATCTGAAATTCAGGAAAAGCTTTTTGACTGCTATAGTGACTCAGCAATGGAACAGGATTCCACAGGCTATGGAATCTCCATCCTTGGGGATATTCAAAAGCTATCTAGACAAAACCTTCTCCTTTACTTCCATGCCCTGGTCACAACCGTTTTCTGAGATTTGGACCACTTTCAGAAAAGACTTTAGGTTTCTAAAACTGGCTTATAGGGACCTAGGGAGACTAAGTTAAATCCCCAAAGCACTGCTGAGTGACAGTCAACACTAGAGAGACCTATATTTGCTACACGCTTACTTTTCAAACTGGGCCTTTCCTTGGCTGACTGCATGCCTAGAGCTGCCTGGTGATGGCCTCACTCCTGCCTATTACACAGCTGGGTCCACAGCTTGGGCAACTCAACAGCAAATGAACAGAAGAGCTCTAATGAGGATACTATGTTTGTCACTAGCAACTGGAAATTCTAGATTTTCAGTCCCCGAGTCAGGCACCTAGCCTAGGCCTCTCCACTGCTCTCCACCACGTAGTCCTTGGTGGCACGGGCACATCCCAAGGGCGCTTTGTACTGGCCTGACACCACTGCACAAGACAGGCTTGCTGCCTACTGCTGAGAGCAGGGCCCCCAGGAAAGCAGCAGCTGCTACTTAATACTTCACCTGCTGCTGCCAAGGGATGCTGTGTGGCAGTGCAGATGCTACAGTTTCCCAAGAAGTGGAAGACTGGAGCTCCCTCCTCAACCTGAGGGGAGCAAACCCCCAGCTCTCCCGCCCTGGGAGAGGCCTCAGCCATCTCTGCTCATCTCAAGCCTTGTTGTTTGTGCATGGCCCTCTGGACCCCTTGCTCAGAGCTGCCAAGGCCCTCCCGTCCCCTCCTGGGGCCTACAACCACTGGGCCACAAGGCACCACATGGCATCTCAGCGCTCTGATTTGGATGGGTTTGGGCTACGTGTTGAGGCCTGGACACCCAGAATTTGGGTGCTGCAGTGCCAGAGTGCTCCTTTCTTCATGCACAGGGCAGGGCCTGGTGCTGGGTATTACATTATTATTACATTAGTTCTCACGCATCATTTTTCTAACCTTGTCTCTGTGTTAACCACTGACCTCTGTTAATGACTAAAATGCCAATGACCAGGAGAAGAACATGTTGAAATTTGACAGGATTTAAAGGAGCTCACATGACAATGCAAGTTTCCTGTTTCAGTCACTCTTCACAACTTCCAGCAAATCCCCCTTTCCCATGCTGTCAGTGCCATACAGGCTTGTTTTCCAGCACCAGTGCTCTGGTATGGGTAACACTGTTGTTTTTGGACTGCGTGAATGTGTGCAAGATACATGTGATGTGAGTGCTGCACCAGGAACGTATCAGGCATGGAGCATCTGGGAGTACATACTGAGGTGAAATGCATATGTACATCTAGTTATTTCTAGAGCTGTGACTGACTAGAGGGATTTTTCTGTGAATTGTATGTAGGAAAAGAGCTGTGGGGGCCTTTGCTAGATCAGTTATCCTTCCTTGGGTTGTACGCATGGAAACACCTGGATAAGATAAAAGGTTTTTAACAAAAGAATGGAGCATCTCTTGCTCACTGGCACTGATCTGCAGATTAGAAGTCTCAGGAGGCTATAAACTCTCCCACAGCACTTGTTGGTGCACAAGGTCACAACAACATTTCTGGGATAATTTCTCAAATTTTTCCTACCTGAAGCGTGTACAGAGGCACAAATGCGTACACCTCTGTGTGTATGTTTGCTCTTCCTGATACCTCTGAAGTTGCCTCCCGTGGCTCTCAGACGCACCAGCTTAAAAGCCCAGTTAGAAACCAGTCTCTCACTACTGCAACTTCTGTCCAACCATCTTTCTGTACTTGTAAGCTTTCTGTTATATGTCTACATTTCTGTTCTCAGGATTTTACCACCACAACTGCTAATTTATCTTTCAATATCCTGTTCTATCTATTGTACAGCTGGGATAGCTGCAGCACACGCATACCAAGCAATCCACCCTGGATCATACAGTGAGTCGGTGGGAAAGCCAGCAATAGAATTCATAAGTCCTGCATCCAAGTTCTCTAAGTGCCTTGACTAGTCCAGATTCCCTCCTTAACACCCTTGTCAGATTGTTTATAGGAGATGTATTCATATAGTCGGTAAGACATCAAAAATTTCTAATTATATCTAGTCATGTCAAATGACAATTATGCCCTTAGTTCAGTTTGCCAGACAATGCTTTACCAAAGAAGGTTTGCCAAAAATTTTTTGACCGAAGAAAGAGTAGGCATCTGTAGCATCTGCAGATGAGATCGTATAAAATGTCCCTGCAGCAAGTCTGCCCTGTCTCCACAGAAAGCTTCAAGGTAAGTGTACGGGGTACACAGGCTCGCAGAAAGCTTTGCTGGTCACAGCATTACTTTTGCCTCCAGTGCTCATTTCCAGGAGGGGACTCAATTTCTCAGCTCCAGTTTTAAATCTGCTCTCAAGACACCTGCACATTTTCACTCTGGAATTTCGTGCAGCAGCAAGTAGGGACTTGTCACTTCTGTTTTGCAGTACTGACCAGCTGCCAGGCTGCAAGCCACCCATCTGGTGTCACGAGAGGTAAGAACCTGATTTATTAATACTTTCTGTATGGATGAGAGAACAATCATCATTTCACTCTCTATTCTAACCCAGCATGATTGTAGTAGGCAGGTGGTGGGGTACTCATGGCTGGCAAGGTTTTCAAAAGATTGTGTTTGAATGACCATTGATGGCAGACAAGAACATTCCCATTGGAATATTCTTCCTCTCAACTTAACTGGAGAAGCAGGGAGTGAGGCTTACTGGCTCCACATCTTTGCAATGGCAGCAGTAGAACTGGACCAAGATGAACAAAGGAGGAAAAAGTGCAAAATCATACATTCTTCCTCAAAATGTATGAATGAATAAATCACCTGAGAATACAGACCTTCTAACCATCCTTGTAAAATGTCAAAGCTCTCTTAGACACCTATTTGTTTAATCTGGACCAAAACCAAGCCAACAAAAAAACCTTCCGAAATGTAGCTCGAGACTTCAAAGTGCAGCTGGCAAAACCTAGCTATCCACATGTTTAGCAAAGCACCAAAAGATGTACTCTCATTTTATTAAAGTTTTGAGAACTCACCTATTCCTGGATTTTTTTTTTTCAGTAAGTGTTTATTTGGGAGTTTCATACAGGCATGGCTATTCCAATTTCAGTGCTTGAATTTTGTTTCACCCAAGTCATAACATTGGAGCTGAGATTGTTTAGATATTGTACTTAAATGACAAATGTATAAACAAATTAAAATATAGCAGACTATTAAAAGTTGCAAAAGCTGTCCTTTTCTCTCTGTTGGCAAATTCAGTAGCAAAATTCATTAATTTCCACTGCCTTCCTGTCGTAATTATAGCTAGTAAGTAAGTGCCACGTAGGTTCAATGTCTTTCAAGATAGCAGGTCTCCTATACTACATGTTTTTAGAAATGCTTCTTCACCTTTAAACAAAATGTTCCACCTTTATTTCGACTGCTAGAAAGGATGTCTTAAAAGGGAAAATTGGTCAGCAACTTCACTCTAATCTTACAGACACGGTATTCTTAAAGCATTAAGCCTACAATGGTGATCAAATGTTGCTCTCATAGATGTCTGAAGACCTAGACTACATCACTTATAACCTCTTGTTTCCTAAGTCAACCTATGCCAACCAAATCTGCTAGATCAGATTACACTCCATATACTAGTGGTTAAAGAGAAATCAAGTCACAGATAGTTTCCCAGTCTTACAGAACAGACATAAATAATCAATGCCATATTATTTCTCCCCATTAGAGTCTTCTGCAGAGGTGCCTTGCTGAGGTAAAGTGCAGACATGGCTTCTTCAGACTCAGAGATGGCGGTCTTTGGGGAGGCAGCTCCCTACCTCCGAAAGTCAGAGAAGGAAAGAATTGAGGCCCAGAACAAGCCTTTTGATGCCAAGACATCCGTCTTTGTGGCCCATCCCAAGGAATCTTTTGTGAAAGGGACAATCCAGAGCAGAGAAACAGGGAAGGTCACTGTCAAGACTGAAGCAGGAGAGGTGAGTGATAAACAAGGCTGATGGAAACTATTTGATTCTCATTCTGAGCTTTCAGCTGGCATACACAGATCTTTTATTTCCTTGGCAGACTCTGAC
>WBMW01002418.1:312-37908 GCA_013396635.1 Penelope pileata | reverse complement strand
CCAGGGGCCTCTGTAAAAATTTAACCCCCTTTTTTTTTTTTTTTTTTTAATCCTTTTTTTTTTGTTTGTTTGTTTTTTTTTTTTTTTTAAACTCGAGTCAATATAAACCTTGTTCAAAATGTTATGAAAAAATGTACATGTTTATACAAGGCAGGCTGCAGCAGAGCGCTGGCGTTCCACGCAGACGTTCGGGTAGGGAGACGCTGGATTCTTGCACCTGGCTTATGCCCTTCCACCCCCTCCCACGGAAACAGAAGCAACCCTGCCCCGGTGAGCTCACCCCTCCTGCTCCCTCCTCCCCTGGGGACGTGGAGGACGGCCAAAGCGAGCCGCAGTCCAGCCCTGGGGAAGAGCAGGGATTAGAAACGCCCTCTTTTCTTTCCATCGGAAACGGTAACCCCTCTGGGCCAGGCCAAAGAGATGCTGCTCTGTACAGGTGGAGCTGGGAGGTGTCAGCTCATCATGTCGTTGCTGTTGACTCCGTAGGTGGAGTTCTTCATGGAGTCGTTCACCTCTCGCCTGAATGCCGACAGGTTCTGGGTGAACCTAGGGGGGAGGCAGAGCTGCCGGTCAGAGCCCGATCCTCGGGGGTTTTAGGACACCCTGCATCCACCTCCGGGCTCAGCAGCCCGAATTCAGCTCCAGCCCGTACTGACCTGTCCCTGTTCTTGGTGAGGAGGTTGCGCTCGATGCCTTCCATGAGGTTCTCGAAGCAGAGGTGCATTGCCTGCTGCTTCTCGGGGGGCTGGCTGTTCACAATGCTGTTCCTCAGGTCAGAGAAGTACTGGGGGAGGTGAGAAAGGGAGGGGTTAACGTGGAGAGCAACGGCCAGCGTGGCTCTGGGACAGGGCACACGGGACAGGAAGAGGGAGGAAACGTGCTACAGCTCTTTGGGTGACCTCTGGTGCTCTTATAAATGAGAAATCAGCAGGATCCATCAGCACCAGGGCTGCTGTGGGGAAGGGCTGGACACTGCAGCCCCCACCTCACAGCAGTGCTGCTCCCTTCAGCCCAGAGGCACCAGCACCCCTCGAGCCCCCCCAGCTGCAGCCTTTACCTTCTCATTGAGCAGTATCAAGCCAAGCAGAGGCCGAGACATCGACCACTGGTTCCTGCAGTCCTCGAAGATGATGATGTTCAGCACTGTTGACAGCATCTGGAAGAGGGAAAAGCAGGCTTAAAAGCAGTCCTATTCCGTCCAGCTCTCCCCTCAGCAGAGCACAGCTTCACCCTCCCACAGGAGGGGAATGCCTCCCTGCATCCCAGGGGACCTCAGCGTGCTCACCCTGCCAAGATGAGCCCCCCTGAAAGCCCACTGGCCTCTGATCCAGGCTAGAAACAGGAAAACAGGGTAGAAGAGAGAGCCCTGGGAAGCTTCCTCCAGTCCATGCTGCAGCCATGTTCTGTTCCACGGCTGCATGAAGCAGCAACAGCAACTGAAGCCAGTACCTAACCTAGCTGGTTGGAAGAGGCAGTTTTTCTTTTTTTCTCAGAAAACACAGCTTCTGGCCCAAACAGCCTGCTTTAGGTTGCATTGGATCTGCTAGCAAGGATGGAGCAACGCTCCCTGCTTGCACGTGGGAGTCACGGTGACACTTTGACAAGCACCAGCGAGGGAGGCTGGGTAACGCTGTCAGGAACACAACGAGCGCTGCTATTCGGAGCAGCACACCCAGGCAAGAGGCACACAAAAGCGTTTTGCTGTCAGGTGTGGATATCTAGATCCCAACACAGGGCCCTCTGGAGCACCAGAGCCAAAAGCTCTGAGCAGAATCATCTGTCACCAAGAAGTGACACACAGAGGGACCCAAAGCACACGGTATGTGGAGGTGGAGGCTCAGCTGAGGCCAAGCTAAGGCAGGAGATTGTCTCAGCTCTCTGCTGATCCGCTGCCACTACACATGCTCTTGATCAAGAGGGAAAACAAATCCCAGCAAGCTCTGTGTCACAGGTGTGTGGATGGAGGCAGGAGACAGATGGCAGATGTGCTGCCAGCATGCAGAGCTCTGCCACTGAATCCACCCTGCAGAGGCTGCTCTGAACGCAAGCAGCAACGGTGCCAAAGCAGCACGTGCTCCAGCAGGGAGCACAGCCAGCTTCCACGTGGTCCCAACGTGAGAACTGCAGCAGAGATTGTTCCTGGATGCTGAAGTGTGAGCACAGCCTCGTTAAGCACCAGGACCCTGCAGTGCCTGCTCTGCTGCGAGTGCACAGCGACCCCTGAACCGTTCCAGGGCAGTTCAACAGAGCGTGTCTCAAAGCAGCAGCAGACTGCATGCTCTGTGGTTGAATCTATGTTGCTTGGCTTCATTTCTACAAACTGCCAGCACCACCTGTAACTAAATTTGTCTTTTTTTATTAAAAAAAAAGCTCATTTTTGACGACTTCTTTTCATAACCAAGATGCAGAAGTGGTGCTCTCTGCGCAGGGAGAACCATGGCCCTGACACGTGGCTTTGAATCAGACCTGCCATACAATGAGTGCGTAGGAGAGATGCAGTACCAGCCAAAAATCCTCTTTTCCCCAGGAAAAGCCTGGAGCTCTAGAGCAGGGAGCATGCAGCACCCACATGACATCACACTGAGAGAATTCAGGGCTTATCAGGGGGTCGATCACGCCGTGCCACAACACAGCCCTCCACCTTCAGCTTTTACCTGCTGAATCATCTCGGGGTGCTGCTGCATGATGTGCAGGAAGCGGTCGCTCTCCTGGGTGAGAGGTGTGGTCCTCTTCTTGGTGCTGCGAGACAGCTGCTTGAAGAGATAGGTGACAATGTGGTCCAAACAGGAGCAGCAGCCTGTGCAAACCATGGTGTCTGCAGGGACAGGAAAGAGGGAGACATTGGGACACTGCCAGCATTTCCCTCGCTCAGATGCACCCGGGCAGCTCCCAGGGAAACGTAACCATTTCTCTGGGTCCTTTTAGGGACCCACGAACATAACAGAGAGCAGAGGCACTTACCTAGTGCAGTGAGGCCTTCTGAAATGGAAGAGAGAATATACATGATTACATGAGGCTCCAGACTGGCTATAAAGTTCATGTGGTCCTGGGTAAGAACTTCCAGCAGGGAATAGTAGGACTGGCTGAGCTTGGGATAATCCTGCAGAGAGAAAGGCAGAAAGACTTCAGGCCTCTTGGTTGGCCTGTAACCAATCAGCCACTTTCTGCAGTGCTGCACACCCAACCCACTTAAAAACTGCTCACTGAATCTCCTGGAAGGAGAACAAGCCAACCTCTCAGCATAACTAATGGGCCAGCACATCTTCCCCCCTTCTCTCCCACCAGCAACCTTCCAGACAGGCTCCAGCAACAACAGCCCAGCACGTTCCCAACACTGCTCTATCAAAACATCTTTCCCCACTGCTTTGCTTGGGGAGTGTTCAGCTGCCAAGGCTGGAGATGCAGAGATAGCAATGGCTTTCCAGGTGTCCACTGCAGCGTGCCAAATCACCTACAGATCTGCACGTGGAGTGCTGGGCTCAGCAGCCTGTGCTGCAGTCAGTGCCACACATCCCCCAGCAGCCCCTGGAGTAGAGGAGCCCCTTTCTGCAGCCCTGCAGTGCAGCTCTGTCTGAAGAGATGCACTCGAGCTGCCCACAAGCTGCATGCCTCAAGAGCAATGGGTTGGCCACTGGTATCAAGAGCATGCTGAGTGCAGTCACAGAGATGGCAACGAGCTCTTTCAGATCCTGCTGTAAGATGAGTGAGACCTGGGGGAAATCTGCTGCCCTCTCACTATTCTGAGGAGTAGGATTGTGCTGAGGGTCTCAAAGCTCTGCCATAAAATGAATGACTGCACAGAAGGTATCAATAGGAGCAAAACTCCAGAGATGGATGTGTTCAGCAAGCAGGTTGCACTGTAACTGCTGATGCACCCAGATCTCTGCCCGCAGGCAATACAGGGAAGAACAATCCTTCACTCACAGGAAGTGCTTTGCAGGGAGAGAAGCAATTATTTTGGTAATTGCTCTGCTGAGACTTGGAGTGTAACCCAGTGGAGAGAGGAGCAGCAGGGCTGCCCACAGGCCCTTGGCTGCTGAGGTTACAGCCTGCACACAGGACCTGCTGCTGCACATTCCAGGAGCTGTAATTTCCTGCTGGCCTGTGCCTAGCTGGGGTTCCAGGAAGCGGCACGAGTTCACTCATCTCTGTGATTAAAGTATTCCTTTACTGTATAATCTTCCAACCCTGTCTTTCCCAGCCGTGTGTTTACACTGCTAATCACAGGTGTCAGCTTACCAGAAGGTCACTGTGAGGGATGGAAAGCAGAAGCTTGATAAAAGTTTGCAAGGCATTGTCCAGTGCATCGTCCCCGTACAGACGGAAGACCCCGAA
The DNA here is from genome assembly GCA_013396635.1 of Penelope pileata. NCBI lineage: Eukaryota > Metazoa > Chordata > Aves > Galliformes > Cracidae > Penelope > Penelope pileata. The sequence continues at coordinate 33,573 of WBMW01002418.1, read as the reverse complement.
GTTGACGTAGCTCCCGCTCAGCGCGGCCTTCAGCATAGAGAAGCAGATGGAAATCCCCTTCAGCTTCAAGGCATAGACTTGATCCTTCGGGACCTCCCCAAGCGTTAGGATACGATTTCCTGCACGAGCACAGAAGCAGACTCAGTATTTCAGCAACCACATCCAACCCCCTTCACACCCAGGGTGCAGGAAAAGCAAAAAGGTGGAGCTGTAAGGAGTGGCTGAGAAGCACCACAGACTTATTCCCCAGCCAACAGTTAAGGAGCCCATTATAAATTAAAAGCACAGCTCTAACAGGAATCAAAGAGAACACAGCTGCACGTAGTTTTGCTGTGGAAACAGGATGCAGAAGGACAGGAGTGCTTTCCACTTGCTCTGCAGGTTTGCCCTTGTCACCCTGCACGCTCCCAGGGGGCTCACAGCTGGGCTTCCTGCTCACTGCTGTCATTTTCTTCCTTGTTTGCACAGCAAACGTCCTGCTCCTGCTGTCTGCCTGCCTACCCAGGACTCCAAGCAGAAGCACCTCCCTGCATCCCAGCACGCACTCAGCAAGGGATCTGGCACTGCCTCCCAGCTCAGAGTCGCTCCTGGAGCAGGCAAGCACCCAGCCCTCACTCCCCAGAGCAGCAGAGGAGTTGAGGGCAGAGCGAGGCGTCCCACCCGCTGCGCACTCACCGTAAGTAGTTATCATTTTACTCGTTTCTCGGAAGAGCAGGATGCCATTTGGTGAGGACACATCAAACTGCAGCCGCTGGGATCTACGGAAAAAAGCCAGAAAATACATTGAAATCGAAGCTCAAGCATACCTAGGGATGAAAACAAAGCTCACACATCAGCACCTCCACGCGCTGCTGGGTACCAGGGCAGCCTCCTCTCCATCTCCCTGAGTGCCTCTGGTCTGGTAGAGCACTGCTGCTCCTTACCAACACCAGACAGGACAAAGCCACTTAGGGACAGACAGGCTCTGCTGTGGCAGAAGAAAGGGCCTATATTTCACAGATGTTAGGAATATTATGAGTCTGAGGCTGGAAATCCTGTCTTGGCAACAGTCACTAGGATGCTGTACACAAACACAGCGAACATCTCGGGAGCCAGCATTGTAGGACAAGCTGACTAGCTCCTATTCATAACACGAGCAAAAGTTCAGAGCTTGGCATTTCTTCCCCTGCAGTGAATAGATCTTAAAACTGAAGTGCAGTGAGTTGTCCAGTTCACCTCTGAAATAAATGAGTGGACGTACTCCAGGAAGGTTTGTCCTGCTGCAAAGATGCCTTTCGGTTGTGGTAAACAGTCTGACAGCACAGATTCTCAAGTGCTCTACAATGACTGTGTCTGAACCTTGTGTCCTTTCCACTTGGCTGTAACAATGGTCCCTTCCTATAGGATTGAGTTCAGCTGGCTGCAGGCCTGAGCAACATCTTGGCAACCTTCCACTGCCAGATCAGACAGCCTCTGAGTTATCTGAACGGCGTCAGAGGTACCTCTCTGCTGGCCAAGAGAGCTGATGGTCTAAAGCACAAGTGCTCACCTAGTTGCCAGACAGGACAGCACTCAATTTAAATGCAGGTATTACAAATTAACACAATTTGCCTGCTTCCATCTTACGCTGCTGTCCTTAGAAACGAATGCTGAATGTTTATTGATCTTGTCTCTTGGTCTCACTGAGTCACACCATGACGTGTCTGTGAACTATCAGATTTTCTTCCCTACTGAAACAATGCCAGCTTCCCCCCTCCTCCCACCCTCGTCAGCCTGAACAGTATAAATAGACTGAAGCAGAGAAAACACAACCAGGGCATCAACACCCACACAACGGCTGAAGCAGCAGACAGACACAGATCTCTGCCAGCTCACAGATGCTGGAGGTTCATACCTATTATGTACCAGCTCAGCCATCAGTTTGAGGACAGGTGTAGTGCAGGCTGGGTCATGGTACCACAGTTCAATTGCTCGCTGGAGAATTGGCATGTAGGATGGGTAGCTGCACGGTGAAAGCTAAGGAACTTTTGTTGCTTTGTATGAGAAAGAAAAGTCACAACTTCTACCAAAAGGCACATTTTGTGCCCTGCATCCAAGCCTTGCAAAGCAGCTTATTAACAAGGCAAAGCAGAGCTGATGCTGCTTGCCAGTGTCTGCTTTGCCAGTGGAAAAAATCTTTGGGTCACTAAAGAAATTGCATACGTACTCCTTTTAATAGGACAAATTAGAACTAAAAAGGTTTTGGACAAAATAGATACACAGATCTGTCAGGAAAACAGACAGCTGACCTTCACCAGCCAAAGAGAAATCTGGAGTCCAGACACTGTGCTCTTTGGGCAGCTATGCTCTCATCAAGAGGACAAAGTGAGCACGAGGAAAGCTTTTGTTGCTGCTGAGATGCACACATCCCATTAAAAGCTGCTGTGTTTTACAGGTCAAATCTTGAGGTCCACTCGGAGAAACCCCAACAGTTCAGCTTTGAGCTGATTTCTAGGTTGATATGGTTGCAGACAGACCGAGTCAAAGCTATTTCAGGGCTTACAGACAGGACACTGGGTACTATAAAAGTCAAGAACAACCCCAATCAAAATTTAGCAGGAAAAACAGGGCATTTGGATGCAGGCAGGCAGAGCTTCCCCCTAGCGGACAGGATGGCTCACAGAAAGGAATGGAAGGATACATCCACTCAAACAGCATCATGAAGCTGGTCTTGGCATTGAAGGCAAAGGCTATTCCCCTCAAGTCTCTCACCAAACCAACCAAAGTTCTCTGCATTGCAAAAGAAACGACACGTTAAAACATGACACACGGATGGATCTCTCCCTCTCCAGCTCCACCAGCCCAGAGTTGCTTCCCTTCTTCCCATCCCAGCAGCAACGCAACGTTTTGGTGGTGGCTGCCCATCACAAGCCAGACAGTTCTTCCTCCTAAATGCCAGAAATCACCTTTAAGCTGAGCCAGTGGAGTGACAGCACTGGGGTATTTCATTCCCAGCAGAAGGGAAGCTGGCTGATAAGCCCCACAGCTTAAATTAGCAATTACACCTGGACCCCAAGGAGTACAGGGTACACCACTGCTGCCCCACGTAATGGGAGGGAAGCACCCATCACACCCCAGTCACTTGTCTCACTGTGACTCTACAAAAGTTATTTGCTCCTTCCTATGTCTCTGAACAGAAAAATGTCAGAAATCCTAAAGGGAAGAGTACAGAGAGCAGGACTAACAGGGGAGGCTGTACCCAACTTACTTTTGCCTCTTGTTCATTGAAAGTATTTGTGCTGAACATCTGTGCCACAGTCTCAAAGGCAGCTGTGAGGGGAAGCATGAACTGCTCATACTGATCCTCATCTTCTCCTGAAAGAAACAAAGAAATCAGGAGGAAATAGACTGCACATCCCTGCAGATCTGCCTCTGCTGAGACCCTCAGGTATCGGTCACCTGCACAGCTAGAGGCAAGGGGACCATGGTGATCGATCACTGCCAATACCCAGCCTACAGAAAAGGCTTAGAACAAACCCTGCCATCTGAGGAAGACAATGGACTTATTGCAAAGGAAAAAATCTGTTCCCAGTCTTGAGCTTCTTTCTCTTTTTCTTACCCCATTTAGCTTTTCCCATTCTAGCATCCTTTCCTGGAAGAGCTTACAGCTCCCTAAATAGCACACTGCAGAGCCCAGCATCCAAACCACAGAGTTACCACTTGGCTCTGGATCCCAGAAATAGACCCACGTACCTAAATCCACCATGAGAAGACGCCCAAGTGCAGTGTAGAACGTAGTCCGACATCTCATGTCAGTCAGGTTGGACTGATTGTTAATGCCCAGGAAGGAAAAGTGCTCACTCTGCAAACAGAAGAGATGAGTTAAAAGAGAACCACCTGCCTGAACGGGCTCCAGGGTTAGGGGCTGAGTCACTTCAGGATTCTTCACTCTCCTGTCTAACTCGGAGCCTGTGCAGGAATGAGGATCAGGCTGTGGGTTAGCTCAGAGCACGTGCCACCAGAGGGCAACACACACCGCTGCTGGGAGCCGTGCAGCCCACAGAGCCCTCCTGGCTGCCAGCAGATACCAGTGCTACCAGCTTTCATCCTGGAATTCCCCAGGACTGGAGGAACAAGGAAACCTTGCTTTGCCTCCAGAGCACAGAAGCCATCTGCCTTTTACTCATGGGGACCCTCCAGGTGTTAAAGCTGCAGAAAAGCAGCCTCTGGTTACTCTGCCTTCACTCTCCACAGGAAGCAGCAGCCCCATAGTGCAACCTAAACGCAGCTTTTGGACCAGGACATGTGGCTCTGCCTGCAAAATATCCTCCAGATGGAGCACCCTGCTCAACCAGTCAATCCAAACCTTCTGGATGTGGCTCCAGGAGCCCTATCGCTACCGCATCGGAGCATCGAATGACCACGTGTTCCCAGAGGCAAGTCAGAAACCTGCTGGGCTCTGCTGCTCACTTCTGATTGCTCATTCTGACATTTCTGATTTCAAGTCAGCATCCCAGATGTGCACGGGGAGCACCACACCGGTAGTGACATAGGAATTAGGCTGCTATCCCAGCAGCTTCCTCCAAATCAGCACTTTCACAACAAAAGCCAGGGCATTAACATTTGCTTTACATTTCATGAACAGAGTCCCCTGTTCCTCTGTTTGCACGTGGGATATGAGCTGTCTCACACTGGAGATAGCTGTCTTTCAGCGGAGAGTAAAGAGCCCCACATTAATCCTTCTGAGATGAAAGGTACCACGTAATTATAACCTCTCAAAATTGAAGGGCAGGCTTTGAACAGAGGTCTGACTTCCTAGAGGCTCGTCTAGTATGACAGAAGACAGGTAAACTTCAAAAGCGTGCCCAGGTGTTAAGATCAGGAGATTATCTCAGGTGCAAAAAGGCAGATGTAGGAGTTTGCTGTGAGCCATGAAACAGAAGGGGAAGGACCTACCGTGTGATTGTTCAGCATGAACTGCACGGCGCTCAGCTTCACCAGCTTTCTAACGCTGCTGTACGTAGAGGGGGTGTTAAGGAAGCTGCAGAGTCAGCTGAAAACCTCTTGCAGTGCTTGCAAAGCGCTTTCTAGGGCAAAACTGGAGGACGACCTGTGTCTATTTTATTAAATATGTTCTACATCCTCTTCCATTTGTTTCAAGAGCAACTCTTACCAAGTCGCATCGTCTCTACTGCAGAGACCTGCAGTGACTTTTTGTTTACTCTGGCAGAAGAACAAACAGAAGAACAGAAAAGAGACCACGACTGTAAACAAATTAGCACTGCGGATGGTAAGCTGCAAAGCCATTATGATCCAAAGTGAGAAAAACAAAACTACGAGGCTACAGCCATCCATTGTAACTCAACAGCTAAACGAGACGTTGCTCGAGCACTTGCACTCCTGCTATCTTCTCAACACCCACAGGATGAAGTGGTTCAGGAATCTGTTACACGCAGAGTGTTCCTGTTCCAGCCGAGCACCTGGGCTGCTCTTCCCTCAGCACGAGGTTTAAGCGTTGTGCACACCCACAGCTCTTCTGAAAAGGATATCCAATGGAGAGGTCGTTGAGCAGCTGCAGCGTCTTGGAGGTGATAGGCTCGCACCGACCCCAGTACTTCAAGTTGGTGATGCTAGGGGAGAGGACAAGAAGGACGGATCAGAGGGTTTGCTCAGCTTCCCCTTGGCTGTGCAGCGGATTCTTCCAGTCAAAAGTCACCCAACATCAGCAGCTCCACCCTCCACCAAAACCACAGACATCACAAGCCACAAAATATTGGTATAAAATCACTGTACTTACATTTGGTTGACTAGAAAATTATCCTTCAGATAATCTTCACTACTTGGGTCCCAAGCTACACTGGCCCATACCCAGGCCCTTGGAATTCTGTGGCACTCCAGGGCTGGTTTCTGCAGCAAGGGTAAGAGAATTCTGCGGCAGTGACTACATGCAGACGTATGCAATTCTGCACCTGCACCATCCACTGTCAGCTGCAGAATTCTAGTAGCCCTTGCTTCTTTTCCAGGAGAGCCACTTCAGCCCTTGCAGACGCGCAGCTCAGGCGCGTGAGGGTAGGCAAAGCCCCATGCACTTAAGGGGGGCGATGCTGAAGGACCAAGGGGAGCTACCTGCTGCACGTCCCCAGGCACACGGCACTGGGATTCAGCCTCAGAGCTGGCGAAGTGGTTCAGGATGCTAACGGGCCAAAGCCAGTCGATAGGTTCAGTCCAGAGAGCTGCTAAGGAACAGGCCAAACAGGGCATCCCGTGGAAGAGTTTTAGGAAAAATCACTCTGGTACTGAACAGTGCAATTTGCAAAAAAACTTTGAAGGAGCAGTCCCCTCCCCAACGAGCTTTCGTGGCTGGTGATTGGCAATGCTCAAGTGACAGGGCATGGCTACTTGAGGCTGTCCCCTCCCTAACTGGTTTGACTAAGCAGGCACTGGAAAAGGAATCCATGATTCCGGTGTACAGCTTATTTGTGTGTCTCCATAGCCCAGGGCAGAATCCACGGTGGATAAATCAATCCTGGATGCTGTGTGTGACTTAGGCCCCTGACCACAGCCTGTCATTCTCTCGAGCAGTCAGATGTTACTGGTTTTAGACTCAACAACACTCCCTCATATTCAGGATTTTTTTTTTCCTGGTTGCACCTTCAGGTGAACCCTGGAACCTCTGCTGCCTGCAGGCAGGAACACTTACATTTTCCCGATGAAGACGCTCAGGACCATGGTCTCATCATTCAGCCCCAGGACCTCTGAGAGACGGCGGTACAGCTGGAGGGAAAAACACCACCAATTAAAAGCTGCCAACCAAACAAGTAACGTGGACACTCCAGGCTTTTCCTAGGGAAAGGGGGCACAACTGTGCTCATCCACACAGCATTGAACTGACTGCATCTGGAAGTCTAAGCCCCTTGTTGCATCCCTGCTCTGAAGTCTGGGATGGAGAGCAAAGGCCACAGGAAGTGAAGAGAACCATTTTCTGCAATAAGAATGTTCTCATTCTTTATATTCTTTCTAAAGTATTTTGCATCTGTGAAGATGCACCAAAAGCATTCACAGTGCAGCACATTTACAGCTGCCTTGTAATGCAGGGAATGGCCATTTATCCTCTTTGGAGCCCAGGAAACAAGGCACGATATAAAGGCTTCAGCTCCTCCTGGGTGCATGTATCAAGTGACTTTCATATGTATGCAGGCTTAAGGGACTCATCTGAAGTCACAGAATGAAGCTGGCAGATAAAACTGAACCCAGAGCTCAAGTTCTAGGCTGCTGTCCATCACTGGCCCCTCCTCAGGCACACAGAGCACAGCATTTCAACAGGAGAGCAGACAAGCCTCGTAAATGCCACCTGCTTTCATTTTAAAAAGCAAAGCTGTGACTGCACTTGGCATGGCAAAAGACACAAAGGAGATTACCTTGGAAGACTTCTGCACCTGATCTCCGATATAGATCTTCCGGAACTGCTCGAAGAAGCTCAGCATGGCAAGCTCCAGCTTCTCATTGCCAGCCTGGGCCAGCCGTGAGTCCGTCAGGTTCATCAGCTGCAGCACCCTGGAGAGGGGGGGAAGCCAGAGGTCACTGCTGCTGGGAGCAACAAAGGGATTCTGGCACACCCTGCTGTTTCCAGGCTGTGTGCAGCAGTGGTCTTTAACCTTCTTGGGTCAACAGTTGGCAAAGCTGACAAGACACTGACTAGGGTGCATTCCTCTCCTGTGCAAGGTCCCTGTAAGGCTTCTATGTCCCTTCTAACAGGGACAGAAGGTTTTGGCTTTGATTTGCTGCAGAAGTGGGTTTCAGGTGCTTTAGCACACTTATCCAGTGACTGATCCCACCTGAGCAGTCAAAAACCCACCTGAGAAACCACACTACCTGTTCCCCCCATGAGCCACTAACAACAGTCCCAGGGCAAAAGGAACGATACCCCACCCTGACAAGTGCCACAAGGCAGAGTGGGACAGAAGATAAAATATAAACAGATTCTTAAGGGCATGTCATATACACTGGCACTAAGAGTTACTGAAATTTATAGGAGGTCACACCATTTCCTCTTCAGTAACGACTTGGGAAGCCAATGCTTGGCTCACCAGCAGACCAGCTCCCATACTTCCACAGTTAGCTCCTCTTCCCACCCCAGCTTCCAGGACAGAGCAGGTAGGCTCTGCACTACAGGGCATTCCGTGTGACTCAGGGCTCTTTACAAGTAGCAGGCTATGTGTTCTCATCTCCAACAAATGGTGCTTGCACTGCAGAGGATTTACAATCCCAAAAAGCCAACAGGTGTTAGAAGACAACATGAAATCTTAACAGCTAGAGGAGAACAGAGCTACAACAGAACACTACAGAACTATAACATTTGCAGTATATTTAAGGATGAAGCCCACTTTTGGTTACTAACTAGGAAAAAGACCTTCCCCCCCACCCCAGAAAGGAACCATCATGCATTTAGTTCTGCTTCAAGGCATGCATTTAAGCCCAGGGTAAACTCCCCTCCTTCATGCTCTTCCCCTCACATTCTCTTTCTCACAACCCAGACTTCCCAATTTAGGCAAGCCACAGCAGAGGGCTGCTGAGCGGCTCCAGCCAGCGCTGCCAATCTCCTCTTTCAGGATGGCCAATTCCACGCTATTCTTTTCAGTGAAAAGCGGGGAAGAACACGATGGCAGCTTCACCACAGCAATTCTTACATCCACTTCAAGAGTGGTGCAGCTAGAAAACAGTCAGCATCCCTACCGACAGACCAACTCGCCATCCATCGCATCCTGCTCATCCGTGCTGGCGAAGGAGACCCTACCACCAATCACTGCCCCGATGATGTAGACCAGCCACGTCAGGCGCCCTGAAACCAACAGAGGACATCAGAAGCGAGCACGTCACAAGCTGAGGAGATTTGCATTTTAGATTGGCAAAGACAGGATTCACAAGGAATATATTTCTGCTTTAGCGGCAAGTATAGCAAAATTACTCAGTTCCCCACTAAGTGAAGAACAAGCGTGACTTCACATGAAAAAGAACAAGAATGCCAGGTCTGCCTGCCCGGAAGATTTTCATTATTTAAAGCTATTCCTCTGCACAAAGTCACTTTCTTGTAGAAGTGCATTCTGTGTATGTCAACACGTGCAGATGCCAGCAGGCAGCGTTTATTCTTCTCCATCAGACACATGTATTTGGGAAGTCAGCATCATATGGAGTTCTGCCCACACAAAACTGCACTACATTAGATCAAACAATACTGCTTCAAAAGGAATCTGTACAGTGTCTCTACTTGTGCTGATGTGCCCAATTCCTGCAAGGAAGGATACACCAGTTGCATTATTAAAGAAGGGGCATGACAGTTATACACGAGCCTCCAGAAGGTACTGCTTCTCTGTGGTCAGTGTTAAGCAATTTCTAAACCAAAGAGCTGTGCAAGTACAAAACCTGCCTGCAGAGCCCACCCAGTGCTGCTGACAGACCCTTCCCCTTCCAGCATCAGTTGAAAACCCTCCTCCCAAGTTACTGATTATCAACCACTAGCTGGAGGCTTTCCCTGTACAGACAGTGGGGAAGTTCAGATGGATGCTCCACATCCTCCCTCGGCCAAAAGGCAGATGGGGCAGGTAGGGCTGCCCACCCGTGGATTGGAGAACATCCTTAAAACTTGTCTCTGAAAGACTGGGCAAGGAGATGCACTGAATTTCCCCAAAAAGGTGAGCAGTCTGTTGCAGGACAGCAACACCTTCAGCCAGCACTGCTGTGTGTGTGTTGGAGGTGTCTGTCCCCAGCCAAGAACATTGTGCACCATACAAGCACGTCCCTAAGGGAACACCTGCAAGATCTGTATGGATCTCACCAGGAATGCAGGCTTCTGGAACAGTATTTTTGAGGATGGACAACCTACAGCAAGCTTGCACGCCACTGTTCTCCACGTGTGCTCACCTTCTTGCACAGCAACGTCCATGGGGCTGGCGGTGGCACTCTGCAGCAGCTCCTGGTAGGACTGGGCTGACTGGTCAAAGAGCTGCACAAGCAGAGCACACGTCTTCTCGTACTCACACCGGCCAATGGTGGAGAGCTGATCCAGCTGCTGCTGCACCAGGCCGGTGTCATCCAGCGGATCCTCCAAACCATCCCTGTGCAGTAAGAGAGCAGATCAGGAAAGGACTTAAAGCGCAACGATGGCCTAACCTGCAACATGAGCTATCAGACAGGAGATGCTTCTCCTAGGCATACAGCAATTCCTGTAACTCAAGTCTCTGCCTCTAATATCTGTCATGCTGGAGAGCTACACAGGCTGACGTAAGAATGTGACCATTAGTGCTGCCATAAATCAGAAGAACACAAGTGGTTCAGGTGGAAGGGCCATTCGGAGCTGGGATGAGTAAGCTCTTCTTGCATCTTTACATTTATCCACATCTTTGAACAGAATGTGCAGTGTCAAGAACAAGTTCTCTGTCTTGCTGTCTTTATGTAATAAAACTTCCCATCTTTCTCAACGTTTTAATTTTCTTTTCCTCTAAATACATCAACCTCAGCGCTACGCTGCATTGTGAACACCAGAACTCAACCTGCTGTTCCACCCATGCATTGTTAGATGTCTCAAAAGGGATAAGCTGACCCATGTTCCCTTCAGAGAGGCATTCACAGGTGATTTTTCTGCACTTGACCATTTGTTCTCACCAAATGCACACAAACACAAGGTGGAACTCATCCCACCCAAATAAAGGCACTGCAGCAGAGTCCTCCAGGCTGCCTTTATACTCAAAGAAAGTAAAAAGGATAGGTAATTTGTGTCATCCTACAGCAGATATCTAAAAATTAAGTGAATCACACTTTGTGTATTTATTCCTCTGCTATGATGGCAAGTCAGAGGGCATGCTGCAGATGCGTAACGCTGGGTAAGATGAATTCTGCTCGCAGCATCTCTGAAACCACTCAGATCAATCTCAAACATCTGAGACTGAATAAAGTCTAAAGAAAAAAAAACAGCTTAGAAAACACGTTTTCTTTTGTATAATAGACAGAACATGAGATTGAGGTAAGCTTCCCTGAAAAACACTTTGGTGACTCACACAACTTCCTGCAGTCACATCCATTTTTAAAAGACAACTCAGAACAGAAACACCAGAGCCTTCTGCACTTGGCTCTGGTGCCTGCAGCAGAAGTGCTGCCATCTCTCTGCTTTTCATACCTCAGGATGATGTGCACAGATTCCAGTCTGGATGTGATGTACGCTTTTGTGACTTCTGGTGTGTATGTTTCCAGCATGTGAGGCTCAGTGGCTTTCACGTAGGGCACGGACGCTGCCAGCCGCTGCCACAGGCTCAGGAGATAGTGAACACTGTTGGGTGCAAACTCCCAGTGCTGTGGAAGAGCCAGCAGAAAGGAAAAGAAAGGAAATCAGTGAGTTGTCACCTAACGACCTAGTTGACAATTTTAACAATTTCAGCATCTAAATTCAAAGGGCAATGGGTAGAGAGAAAGATGCTGTGGAGCTGAGCCAAAGCCTTTGGTCCCCAGCTACTGCTGAGCTCACACTGTAGCATGCTGCAGACAGCTCCCCAAACTGAATGGGCAATTCAGTTATTCTCCAGACAATGATTTTGTTAAGTTTTAATGTTTATGGAGGCTATACAATTTAACCATCTTGCAGGGGTATAGTTACAAGCCATACACTCGTGAAAAATTTAGTGGAAATAAAGCATGATGGGCACATTACCAACAACGCTGGCAATTGCATTTTTATAGTCAAGTGATACATAATTCTAAAAATAAGCTTTATTTAACACGTTTTTTTTTTTTTTTTTTTTTCCTTCTCCTGCTAGGGCATGGACAGACTCTAGAGGCACAGCAACCCTGCCTTCCCCACACAATGCTCTTGTTCCACTCAATAGGAATTCATGGTATAATCAGTGCTACACTGCAGGACTTTTTTCTTTGTTAAAGCAAAAAAGGGGCAGAAAACAGACAAAAGTGATGACAACGGGAGTGACCACCCACTGAGGGTAGGTGAAAACATTTCCTACCTGCAGGCTGGTCACGGTGAAGTTGGCAATGAGGCGGATGACCTCGGGATAGTTCTCCACCTTCACCAGCTCTCCCAGCTGGTAATTGCTTTTCAACCGGGCCAGCAATCGGCAGAACTCATGGTAGTTATTGGGGTCTGACAAACTCTAAGAGGAAGGGGAAAAAAAAGAGGAGGAGAATTGAGAAACAGCACTACTCAGCAATGGCAAAAAGCACAGATTTGTGGTGGAACAGTAGAGAAAGGAAAAGAGGAAAAGATGTTGCACTCTTCTCCCCAGTGCCAAAGGTGAGACAGGTAAGTTAAGAAGTATCTTTGGTGAAGAAATGTCATGCAGAGGAAGCAGAGAATGCCAGTGAGTGCAACCAAAATGCTCACCTGGGGGTTTTCCAGTATTCGCTTCACTCCATCGACGAGATGAGACAGGAACTTTGCTCTTTCTGCATTGTTGAAGAGGGATCTGCGTACAGAGGCGATCTGCACTAAGCAGGACAAAACCTAAACAGGGCAAAGAGAACAAAGGGAAAGGGGGGATTAGGACACTATAATGAACAGAGTCACTCTCAATGAAATTTCTGAGGTTTGAGTTGAGAACAAATTCCAAGGGTGCAGCTGCTGCCAGGTGAATGTGACATGAATGACAAAGGCAGTGCCATCAAAATAAAGGCAATTCTCAGGTCCTTCTGTGCCATTTTAACCAACACTAAGTCTCCCAGATGAACCCTACAAACACTTCTTGGTAGTGGAGTCTGTAAGGAGTGTAAACACTACACTTACCAGAGGAGAAAACGAAGGAGGGATGGAATGATAAAGATCAAAAAACAGCTGAAGGGTCGAAGAATCCAGGAACGCTGAAACAGAAGGGAACACTTGATTGGCATCTGCTGCTTTCCATAAACCTACTGCTTATCTGTCCAGGCCAAGAATAGCATGCATACTTAGCACACAGAGTGTGATACTACACTCTAAGAAAATTTCCAAAGGACTTAAAACATTTTTTCTTTTTTTTTTTTTTTAAATACAGAATTGGCCTTCTGGCTTTCCCAGAAATAAAATGAACCTGTTGGTATTCGGTACTAAGACAAAAGCACAGGATAATATTTTAAGAAAGCAGCCTGTAAAACTGCCTGCAAAATGACAGGTGAGAAAAGCAAGGATGTCAAGAACAGGTGCCAAGTTATTGCTTATTTATAGCTTTGTCTTTTTTTCTTTTTTTTTCAATTTCTTTGTTTTTTTTTAAACAGTTTACTCTTTCTTGAATTGGTCTTTCCATTGCATGTGAAAGTACAGAGAAGGCTTCATCGAGTCCCCCCTGCTTTCAGGTGTTGTGCTATGGATTCAGCTCCTTCCTCCAGCAGGATTACCTGATCTCCAGCTGGTTGGGATCTGCACAGTGCAAAGATCATCTGAGGACTCATCTGTTGACGTGCCAATGAAATCAAAGTTCAGGCAGTTATGTGTGAGCTTTAGAAGCTGCATGAGCAGACCGTGCTGGCTTTCATCGTTTAGATTCAGGTTCTTCCCAGAAGCCTATAAAATAAAGAGGATTAAAAAAAGTAAAAACAGGAAAAACAAGGTGACAGCTGAGTTTGGGACCCTAACTCCAACAGGATGTGGCAATCAGAAGGATCATATGCCACAGGCACCAACCCCAGCTGTCCCACACTTCCACAGGCAGCATGTATATTTACATGCTCAGTCTTTACACAAGCTGGATAAACAGACAGTGCTTCCTTTCTTGCTTGGATTGTGCTGCACAGGAGAGAAGCAGCCAGGCTTGCCAGCTTGCAATTACACCGTGAGATTCACAAGATAAGGAAATTCTTATTAAGGTTAAACACAAGAAGACATTTTCTGCTTGACAAGCACTTAGCAGCAGGGAATCCTGCTAACCCTCAGATGGAAATGAGTGCACTCCTGCTGCACAGACCATCCCTACAAGCCCTGCTCCAGTTACAATGCTCTGCTATGGGCAGGGAAAACATGAATATTCTCCAGTGACACAAAGAACTCGATGGATACGAAACACGAGGTCGTTTCACTGCAGCTTAAATGCAGCACTCAGGTCTGCACTCCAGGGACAGGCCAGCCTCTCTGTGCTTTGTATCACTGCTCTGTGCCTGAAACAAAACAAACTTCTTCCAGCTTAAGCCTATTGCAAATAACATATTGCACTACACTGACACTGCCCAGATCCGTGCCAACAATCACTGGAATGCCTTCTTCTCTCTCTCCACAAAGATTTATTCTTCTGGGGCTGCTTAACTGCATGCATGGTTTACAGATGCGGATATAAATGTGATCCCTGGTTTCTAGCAGCCCAGTCTACAGGTGTACTGCAAGGCTCTGCATTCCCATGGTCACAGAGCAACAGCAGTGTGAGCAATAGCTCAGCCAGAACTACATGCACAGGACAGCAGAAGTGCAGTTCTGGGGACAGCAGGTAAACAAGACCTGGCTTATGCCTCCTGGCTGAGCATGAGCACTTGTGGGGGTCTCTCAAACCAGCCTGGGCATTTGTAAGGACCCTGTCCTGCCTGCAGTACCTGCCACAAATACAAGCAAGGCTGCACCGTGGTCCTTTCCCCAGCTGAGCCACTTCCCCAGGTGCTTCTTTTCACAAAACTGAAGGAATCCCATTATTTCTGAGACCTCTAATAGATCATCAAATGCACCTGAAGCAAGCCACTGAATTCAAGAGTTACCAGAGCTGTCGTGGTTCAGGAGGGTGCATGCACAGGGAATGAAAAAGAGCATAACTGTACAAGCCATGCTTCCTTTGGAAACCAGGATAAGAAAAAAGAACAAATTACACCCACATACCCATTTTATTACTGGCAGAACCAGAGCTGCTCATTTTGAGATATCTCTAAAATAAAATCCGCTTTTCACCCTGTGTGTTATTTATGTCAACTCTGACACTTCACGCAGCTGGAAGGATAAAAGTTAAACTAATCAAATATATGCAACTGTTGCACAGATACCATCAACCTAAGTGGAAGCTTTCCTAAAAAGCAAATTCAGAACACAACTTTTAGAATAAGAGCACACATTCCAAGAGATGTATTAGAGGGAACGTCAGCCCAACATACAGCCCCCAAGAGGGATGACAAAGGATGGTTTCCTTACCTGTTTCAGTAAATTGCATGACAGTGTGAAAATATCAAACAAAGATGAATCTCGGAAGGAAGAGGCTATTTTCCTGTGCTTGGTCAGTGGGTGAGTAGTATCAGCCTGGGTAGAGAGAAAACCAGTGCTTAGGACTGATGCACAGAGGTGGGACAAGACAGCAGAACATGCAGGAACCCTGCAGCAGCACTGGGACATCAGGGTCTCCCTCTCCAGCGTGACGTGGCACCAACTGGCTGAGCCAGGGGACATGTGCCCGCTGTGGGACACGCGGGGGTCCTTCCACTGCCCTCACCTCTTCCATGGATAAAAGCACACTGCTGGCTTACGATGGAATAGTTCACCTAAAACATTTACAACACAGTTCCTGTGTCCCTGATAGGAAGCAGGGCTGGTTTACTCTCAAGTTCACTTAAATCTCCTCCAACGCAGGATTAGAGGTAGTATTTTCAACAGCACTTGATCATTTAGAAACCTGAGCAGTGCTTTCTGAAGTACTCCTGAGAGTTCAATCCTACCTGAAAGCGCTGGGCAGACACATGGTCAACCACTAGCAATTATAAGGCACTTAATATCCCCTCCTGAACCTGCACAGATGGGAAGAAAACTACAAGGAGAGTTAACCAGTGACAGACAGCTTGGACTTTGTCATATCTCTTATAAACTCCAGTTCTGGACTGGTGATCGCATCAGAGTACGAAGATGCTGTATGATCTAAGAGGCAAATACACACAGATTGCTTAACACCGGATAACAAAGACATCAATTCAATTAATGATTCTAAAAGGCTGATGACAGTGAGGATTGTGTCCCTCTGCAGACTGCTTTGTTTGAGCAGAGAGGCCCTGCACTGCCCAGTAGCTGGTAGCAGAGCTGAACTGGGCCTAGGTGCTCTAACACCTAAATTATCACTCCTCAACTGCTGCAATTCAATTTCAGGGTCTTTAGGAAGATGAGGGTTATGCACTCTCTCCGTAGTTACTACAAACCCCACGTATTTCTAGGCTTGGAGCAAACAAGCATTGCCCTTTTCTTCACCATGAGGCCACGTGGCACAGATGAGTGAACTCCTACGATACAGCAGGCACTCAGCACCTCCAGGCAAGTCTGTGCAGTTCCTCAGGATGAAAATTGATACTCCAACCAGTTACTAAGCACTCTATTTTATCTGTGCTATGAGCTTTTAGAACAGGAGTTTTTGCAAACAAAGCTCTAGCAACTGCTGCTGTCATGAAATGAAAGTTGAAATAGTTATCAGAAAAAGCTTGAGGATAAGGTAGGGTTTGGTTTTTGTTTGTTTGCTTTTTTCTGTTTTGTTTTGGCTATGTACACGACCCCTCTGTGATGAGTGGGAATGTTGACAGAACCATTATTTTGCAAGTAGTGGCACTTCCAGACATTCCAGGATGAGTCACTGGATCCAGCCCTGCGCAGTGGCTGGCACAAGGCGCATTAAGGAACAAGTAGTAAACTCTAACAGATTGAATATCCAAGGTATTAGCAAGAAAATGTTGACTGAAGTCTTTAGCTTCATTGCTTTTCTTTATATCAATCTGCAGAGAGTCTGGAACTGATGTAAGTGACATTTTGTGCTGCTTATTCTGCTGTAAGCAGAAATCGTAACCCTGTGCAGATGCACGTGACTGAGCTAAGCAGACTTGCTTCCATCCTTGATGCAAGGAAGGACCATCCCTCAGTGGGGAAGAACTTAGGACTGAAAAAGTTTGGGCAAGGAAATTGTCACAGTAATGAGATGGGGCATAAGAGTTAGGAGGAGAGCTACACGTTTGGATTTACCAACCAGGCCAGGCTGAAAGAATTAAAGTGAATTTGGGTCTGAAATGGATGCAGATGCCATTCAGGTTACAGCACTGGGCTTGGGAAGTTCAGGGGTGCCAAACCTCAGTTTCAGCAGGAGAAATTGGTGCTTCCACCTGGCCAGGACAACACCTCCTCCACCACTTCTAGTTGTGGAAACCATTTGTAATCATCCTTCAGATCCCACACAAGGATCTCTCCATTCCAATGTTGGGATTAGTCAATTCATTAGCAAAAACTAAAGGTTAGTTTCCTTAGTAAGATACTCAAACCCACAAAATCCAGTTGTCTCAGCAAAATTAGAGACAGTAATGCAGATGGCAACCCCCACAAAGCAACTCCTTAGGACAGTGGTAGCCATGAATGGAACTATGGCAAAGTCTGTGTTACTGATAGGGGAAACGATGTAAGGTGGCACCAAGTAAAGCCACCTGGAAAAAAGCTTTCATCAACCCTGATGAACCTGAATTGTTTCAGAACTGCTGGGCATGCTGTGAAATTCAGCACTCAACGAAAGGGATGCTTTAAAAGCCTCCACAGTTTGACCCATCCTCTTTGTTTCATCTCCTTGCTCAATACCAAGGAGGGGATGCTACATCTTGGCACAAGACCACTAAGCTCAAAGAGTGCACAGGGTGCATAACAAGGTGCTAGGGATGTCCTGATGCCTGGGACTTGGTCCTCACTGCACAGGCTTGACTAATTGTGTAGCATCATTCCTTCCTTTTTGTTCTAAGAAGATTACATTGAAGTATGAGAGAACATGGAAGATGCCAGTGAAACAACACAATTCCTCAGGACAGGAAGTTTCAGCATCTTGCCACAGAAATATATGACTATGTAAAAAAATAAACAAGGGAAAAAAAAAAACCCACCCGCTACACAACACTCCCCACACCAAAAAGCAAAACAACCCACAAAAAAAAAAACAACAACAACAAAAACCCCAAACAATGCACAGACACAGCAGGACACAACAATATGAATGAGAAAATTGGACACTTACTTCACTGAGGAAGGCTGTAGCACTTACTTGATTAATTTCATTAGTTAGTTGGGACAGGATTGTCACTCCTATGATGCAGTGCTCTACACTATCCTGAGGGAGGAGAGGAGGACAGGGAAAGGAGTTAGAAAGATCTTAAATGAAAGCATCCCAGCACTATCAGGAAGATTTCTAGACATGTTTCTCTAGAAATGCTTTATCCTTGTAGTATTATGGCTGAAAAAAGAAAAAAAGCCTGGGAGCAGTATCAAACAGAATTTAAATGTGCTTATGCAACAGGTGATCTTATTAACAATGCAAAGGTTTCTAAAGAGTTTGGTAACGTGAGCTAGTAAGAAATAGGCTCCTTTTTATTTAAGAGTTTAATCCACGTTTTTGTTTTATGTCCCAATCCTGGAAAGATTTACTATTTTTTTTAAAATCAGTTTGCTTAGTTATAACGGAGGATCTGCAAACACTCCTACAACATCAGGATGGCTCCAAAGCTGTCAGATGAAAACTCTGGGAAATAAACTTTTCTTTTTAAACGACAGACCTGGAACAATATGAGCAGCAGCTGACCAAGATTCTCCACAGAGCAGCCCCACGACCCTACAGCTGAAAGAACAGCCTATCTTGCAGTGAAGGGAGCCCATTCTTCACAGCCTTTTCAGCCTCTGGCTTCACTTGAGACTGCCAACAAGGGCCCAATTGTGAAATGAGTCTGTTACAGATACCTCTTCACTAGAAATGGCAACCCATTTATCAAATGCTTTCAGAGAAACAACCTGTATTGTTCCTTTGCCCCACTTTCTGTTCTTTAACTAATAAATGATGTTTCCTTCCCTAGCTCCACCTTGGTTAGCACATTCTGCTCAAATTGCCCCAATTTTGAAGGCTGAACTCACCTGCAACACAGAAATTCAGGCATATTTAGGCTTGGGACCTCAGCCACTTCTTTACTAAAGCCACCTCTTGACAACAACCTTAGTATTTACATAATATCTACACAGAAGCACTGGAAAACCTTGCTGAAGCCATAGCTTTAAAAAAAATGCAGCCTCCTGTGCACTTCAGTACCCAGAGCAAGGAACTGGAGCAAACAGGAGCAGCCCATCTCACGCTGAACACAGCAGGTTTGATATTCACACCACCAAGCTTGAAATTATGACAACTGGCAGGACAGGTCAACTTTTAGCTTTTTAGCCTTATGATTCAGTCAACAAATGAAAAAAGAGATGGAAGAGTGGACAGAGGACACTAAAGTGTAAAGCATAGCTGGAAATACACAGACTTTCAAATCCCAGGAGATGAGTTCTCATCAAATTCTGACCTGTAAAAACCTTGTGACATCTGTGATCACGTTCCTGAAGACATATTCATCCTTCTGACAGTCAAACCAGCCCAACTTTGTGATCCTGGCATACAACTGGATTAGTGCCTGCGTGACAAACGTTGCCAGCTTCGGCCTAGTGGCAAGGTAGTTGAGCACATAGTTTCCTGAAAGACAGAGCAGAGGAATCTGTAGACAAAAACCACTACAGCTGGAGCTGAGATGGTAACACTGTGTTAGGGGACTAGAGCTGTGCAACAAATCTGGAGAGCAGTCAGGCAGGTGTGAGTTCTTCCCCCAAACCTAACTTACTGTGTGTTACCAGATAAAGCCCAATCCTCTGTATGCACATGTCAAGAGGGAGAAAAGCTGGAAAGCTTTACAAGACCTCTCCCTCAGGGATGATCATTTATTGCATCATTTCTAGAAATGAAAGCAGACTCAGAGTCCTTCCTTGGAGGAGAGGAAGCAACAGTCATCCTCCAGGGAAGAGTGCTGTGACAGCACGACTGCTCCCTCAGGAAACACTCTAAACGATGTTTCAGAGACCCTTAAAGGATTTTCAGTTTTGAAAGCACGTCCTCAGAAGGGGAAAGTACCATGCATACTTTAACTTCCAAAAGAAACATATCAAAGATTCATTCACAAGCCACAGGGTCATCAATCCTCTGCATCAACTCTACATCTTTAGCCTTGAGCTCTGCTGGCTAATAACACAGGAGAAGCTGCCACCTAAGAGAATTGTTTCGTTTCGCTCTGCACCTTAGGATGACCAAGTGTAAAACACAGCAGGTTGCAGAAGGCCTCCCACTCGTGGATGAAAGCGTGCACATCAATCATTGACACTCACGGGGTTAGAAAAATTAAGGCTTGTACTCACGAATATCTATTCGTTGTTCCAATGGTAAGGGGTTGTTTGTGCGTGACACGAGTTTTGTAAGGCATGTAGCTGCCAGTAACTGGGAGTAGGATGACTGCAGAGAAGAAACAAAAAGTCATTTAGTGCATGCTTCAGAACAAGAGCAAGCAACAGCGCTGGATGCCAAGCTAACTGCTTGCTGGAAAGCTGAGTTTAAGGCATTACTTTGATCATTGAGTCCAGTATGGGACAGGGGAGTGCAAAACCTGGTGCAGGATATTTCTATGGAGACACACATCCTGGGAATGGAATAACATTGGGAAAAGTAAGTACCTGTATTTAGTAATACAGGTTAAGATGTCCCCTACTTTTGCAAACAACCTGATAGGTAGGAAAGCTGGATGCACACTGCCAGAAGTCAAATCTTGAAAGGTTGTGTGGCAAAGCCATTTTAGAAATGATTTGTGCCAATACAAAGCAAAAATCAAATGGCCACTTAAAAAGAAAGCTAAAAACTTAGGTAGGATTTACTGCTGACGTATCTTACATCCTTTCTGTAACACTAATTGCAAAGCACATGATGTAATTTTCCCTGTTATAAATTGCTGGATTACTAAGACCATAGCAAGGGCAATTATCTGAGGAAACATTCCAGAAGAAACACGGCTGGTTTTATCTCCTATGAACCTCTGTGCACACACCACTTTTTCCCAAACCCTATGGAGTAGGCTGAGGTTCCCACAGCCTGTGAAACACCACTGCCATCACCATATCTCCAGCTTAAAGCTCAGCACGGCTGGGTGGCAGCCTGCAAAGCATGCAGCAAGGCCCACAACATGTGAGAACTGACAGCTCTTTGTGGTTAATGCTGCTGCTGCAGTGCTCACGAGCAGAGACAATGCTTTTTTTGGCAGAGGCTGGCTACAAACTGAGACAGCCACAGAAGAGTGCGCTGCGTGTGCAATATAAACACCGCATACCAGAACCTGGGGCCAGTACCCTCATCAGTGTCCCAAATACTGAGATAGACCGGGGATGATTTTGTTTGTTCTACATACACTCCCTCTTTCTAGAAGAAGCTGGCACTTGCTCAGGCAGTCTGGACTGTTGGTGAACTCAACCAAGGCTTTCTCTGCCTGCAGCCGTGTCGCAGTGTCTGTGGTCTCATAGAGCTGCTTGCACAGGTTCTCTAGCTGGGCTAGGCTCTGGAACAGAGAGAAGAAAACATTAGAAACAAGGTTTTACAGTTTACTCCCTCCCAGGGTCAGCTCTCAGCCAGCCTGAGCACATCCTCCCATCTGGATTTTATGCCACAAAACCCCCCCCAGATGTGGTTCAGATCCCCTCTACACTGTAACAGACTCCAACACTGAAGGATGCTGGAAGGATCTGACATTAAATCTTCAGCACTACACATGCCAAAAGCACCTAAAGCAGAACAGAATAAATGAACAACGCGATGGATGCCTCTGAGCAGCGTCCCCGTGAACGCACTGAAGGGAAATAAAACTACCAGGCAGATTCTGTGTGCTCAAACAACTGGAAAATATTTGCCATAAACCGTGATCCAGGCAGATGGTTTCCCCCAGTGCAATCGAAGGTGTCCTACTTAAAAAGTGGTTTCATGGATGGATATAAATACTCCCTCAGGTTCTTACTGCTGGATGAACAAGCAGGTATTTCCGACTGCTGCAGGGCTGCATTCTAGGATTCCAGGGGGAAGCCATTACAAACACACTGTAACTTCCATGACTTCTTCATTTGTAAAAAGGAGGAGAGCATCAGTTATTCATTTATTTTTGGAAAATTGTTACGCAAAAGCCAAGCCACGGTCAGCTGCTTGGTTCACACACCGCATCGCTGCGCTTCCTGATGCACAACTGCAGCAGCCCCTCACCAAAAACACAAATGTTTTTGATGCTGCCAAGATGATCAGCAGATGAGACAGCGTTGCAAGAAATGCAAGGAGGGACCCTGGCTGCCCTTGGTTGGTTTTTGCTTTAGGGATATGCAACCTGTGGCTAATAATTAGAAATGCCTCACATCCAAAATCCTTGTGATCATTTATTTCTGCACATCTTCCCAAGCAAGTCTGCCATCCACCTGCCTTACCCACCCCTGAGCACATATCCATATCCATACCTGGGCTGGGGAAAAGAAGAAAAAATGATAAAAAAAAGAGCTAAGGGTACTCAAGGGCAGAGTCTGCAATCTTTTCCTAGGTAATGAATACATCTGTTGGACAGAAGCCATGTGGCTGGAGCCCTTTGCAATTAAAGGCTTTTAGAAATGCATCACAGCATCCCCCAGGCTGGTTTTTAACCCTGCTAAGAAAACAGGGCAAGAGCTAAAACACAGCAGAAAGGTCCCACGAACAACTTTACTGCTTTCTGCTGGGAAATGCATGGCTTGCAGAGGCTCCCAGAGAAGTGCCTTGGGAGGATGCACAGCCTGTGGACAAAACACAGCTCCAGAGAGCAGAGCTGATGCTCTTGGGAAGAAGTGTCTGGTTTTTACAAGCTTCTTCTACTTAATTTCACACCCCCTGCATTAATTCAAGAGGCTCAGGAATGGCATTTCCCTACACCTCCAACAAACACGACTTCTCGCTGCCGTTGGGGACTCGGTGGCAGTGCCACCACTCCCTTTGTCCAGAGCTGGCCATGAAAACCCCTCTTGTTTGTGCTCAGTGCAGGACCCGAGCCAGCAGTGTGCACATTGCTTAACTCCCTCGGTGCCACGCAGCTCAGCAAAACACCTCTGCAAAGCCAGGGTCAGCCAGGATAGGGCCAAGCCACCACTCTGTGCCCATCAGAGGATGCTGCGGTCATTAAAGCACAGTTATCCCATGAAAAATCACACGTGGGGAAAAGCTAATGCAAAATATCCAGAGGCACAAATGCAGCAGCTCCACGGAGAAGTGATGTTGGTGTGAGACTCAGCCAAAGGCCCGGGTCAGGCACTGACACCCATCTGCTGCTGTGCTGTGTCAGTCATCCTGAGCACCCCGGTCAGGCAGTCCTCAAGTTCTCTTCATGCTTCTTTCTCACCTTATCCCCCAAAACACAGCTGCAGAGGTGGCTGCACGATGTGTTTTATGGCAGAGAGAAATAGTGAAGCCTATGAGGGCAAGCTGGGGTCCCAACGTGGAGCTCTCATCCTTTTTCTGAGTGTGAATGTTCATTTCTTTTATTTTTTCTTCATTTAATGTGCTCAAACATCCAAAAAATATTCACGAGAAGCTATAATCCTAGCAAGCTGCACTGATGAAAAACCTTTAGGTGCACTTTTTAGGGATGTCCCACCAAATAGGTTTCTTTTCTCCTCTCATTCCTGAACTTGATGATCTGTCCCACGGGTGGGCAGAGGAGCTGAGCTGTCGAGATCACCTTCCAGCTCTGTTTTCAGCTCATTTTAACCCTGCAATGATGAGAGCAGTGCCTTGCCTTCCCCTCCGCCAAAGGGAGAGAACCAAGCCAGCTTCCCTCCTGCCCCCAGCTCCTGCACGGAGGCAGCAAGGAAGCAGGGAGCATTTCAGTGCACGGACTGGGCAGTGCTCTTTCAGCCAAGATAACAAAAATACCACTTAGCAGAGGGCCCTGTGTATCCCAGATAAGCACTACAGCATGAGACAGCAGAGCACGCAAAGCACAGAAAGGCTCTGGCATGCTGGGCTTCGCTGAGGGTCAGGAAGGTGAGCTGAGAAGCAGAATGGCAATCGAGGCGATTACAATTACCAAAAGTTGTGTTATTTTGCTCTTTTGAGCACAAACAGCTCTGAAAGCGTGAACTTCTGCAAGGCAGCTGAGAAGAAGCCAGGCTTTGGCTCCGAGAGGCATACAGCAGGAGCTGTCCCAGGGCTGGTGGCAGCAGGAGAGCTGCTGGGGACATGGGACAGCCTGGGACAGAGCTTGCAGAAGTGCTGAGTCGGCTGCAGAAGTGCTGAGTCACAGGAGACAGCCCCAGGCTCCCAAACCTCCTCCCTGCTGCCTCCAGCACTCCTCTGGCACAGCACTGACCACCCAGGATTTGGGTGATGCTCTACTCTAGCACGCCCAAAGCACCTTCTGCAGCAACCCAGCTCCTCTGGTTCCATTCCTCTCGCACACTTCACACCGCACCAGGGCTCAAGGATGAGCTGGAGCACCAGGCAGCTCCCAGATGGGAGCAGTTAGCAGAAACACCTGCCTGGAAGCCTGGATTGTCACTCCAGCTTCCATACAACCACTCCTCTAAGATCCCTGAGCACAGAGCTCAGTAAGAACTGCAATCACTCCACTCCTCCTGGATGCATGCAGTTTATCCCCCCTTGACTTCAAGACCCAAACAACACCAACACTTTTTCCTCCTATGAAGAGTGGCAATGCTGCCTGGCAATGGAGGTTTGCACCCCACCTCGAGGTTCTCCAAACTCAGCTCCAGATGTGACACCTCCTTATGTCACAGCCTATAACCCTGAGCCAACTCTTTCCACGTTCACCTAACTGCGATGAACCTTCTCCTTCTGAGCAGACCCATCTCAGCATCCCTCACCGGGAAGGGCTGTTTTGCAGATCCTGGCTCAGCACTGCATCTCTTCTCACCCTGAAAACAACAAATTTGGCAATCTGCTGTGGGCAGCAAGCCCAGCAGGACATCCATGGCAAAGATCACCCCTGTATTCCTGTTTTTCCTCTGCTCAAGCTGCAGCTCCATGCTGCCCACCCACGGGAAGCACTTGCAGCAAGACATCCCCTGAATTTGAACCACGGAGGCAAAACAAAGAAAGGTGGCAAAGCAAACAGAGGTCACCTCCACAGCCCCAGCTGCTGTCACCGACCCACGGGGCACTGCCTGGGCTCCTGCCATCCCTGGGCAGCTCTGCAGGACGTGGTGCCAGCAGGCACAGGGCCCCATGCACCTGGGCTGCACACGCTGCCTCGGGGGCTTTTCTCATGCAGTGCTTTCAGTCTGTACCATGCAGAGCACAGTTTATTATTTTTAGACTTTAAATAACACAACTTCATTATTTTCATATTTATTTTTCTGGATTTTTTTTTTTTTTCCCTAGTCGGCCTGGGTCTAAAAAACAACTGACTCAGGGTGCCAAAAATAAAGGGGAGAGGATCTCCTCTTGTAGGTCAATTTACTGTGCCTATTTATAATGAAATATCTGTGCTGATGTAAACAGAAGTTTGTGACCCTATAAAAACACAAAAACCTTTCGGACCCAGCACCCCCACACCCCTGCACAGCACAAAATGCCCCATTTTTTACCCCATTTTTTTATGGCTTTGTATATAGATAAGTGTTTTTCAACAAAGTTCAGCATGTTTTGCACTGGCAGAACTCACGCTCCCCTTGCTCCCAGCAGCAGCGTCCTCTCCACCATGGGTGAGCAGGAACCCTGTCTTGATTTTCCATGCTTATTTCTTTAATATCAAACACCGAGGAGGATTGAGCTGCCCTCTGCACCTGGCAGCTCCTTTGCACGATCCCAGCCTCAGATGCTCACCCACCAAGAGCAGCTGGGAAGCTCGGGACGTGGAAGGAAAGCAATCTATCCGCCTTATTTACACCACGAGCTGCAAATAAAACTCGTGGCTGCTCAGTGTTTTCCCCATGGTGAAGATAAACAACGTGTGATCATCTTTAAAATGATAAATACTACAAGGAAAAGAACAGCTACCTAAAAGGAGTCCCCGGGGGACGGCTGTGGAATTGATCCTATATTACACGGTTGCTTAAGCAACGCTCTTTACATCCAGGGGCTGCAGTGAGCTCCAGGCAGGTTCAGTTCAACAGAGTTTGACTTTGCCACGCTGACAGTTCCCATTTCAGACAATTGAGGAAACGCACGCTGCGTTCAGCACGCTCAAGATGGCAGAGCCAGGATGGAGCACAGCAGCAGCCTCACACGTGCAGACACCTAAAATGGAGCGCTGGGCTTCACGAGATCAACCCAAACTTGGCTGCTGCCCGGTGGTTCTTATCCTGAAGGATGTGCACGGCTGTAAATCCCGCAGGCACACATTGCTTCCCAGGCATTCCTCCTTCCTGCCTGCTGCTTACTGCCTCCCTCAGCCAGAGCTCCTGCAACACGTTCTGGATGGTTATTTTTCTCCTTTTTCATATCCCCCAACTGATTCCCCTATGTGTTAGAATCAAAGTCAGATCCTGCCAGTGCCTGGAAACCAGAGGGCATGCACTGAGAGCTGTGTGTGCACCAGAAGCAGAGCTACCCATGCTCCCACCTCCACATTCAGCATCCCGGGGTGGGAAGGGACCACCATCCATTTCTGCTTTCCTCTGAACGGTCTCTGGCTAAGCAACACCCGTTTGTATCTGCCATACGTGCATGCATGGCTGGATGTGCACATCCCAGTGCACGTGGTGCCAGGCACACGAGGCAGGGGCTGCTCCTCCAGGGCTGCACCTCAAGCCACGGGGTTGGGGCTCGGAGCCACACAGCAGCTTCTGGAGCTCCAAGCTGCAGCTGTCACCCAGCCTTCCTCACCTGCTTGCTGCCTTCAACAAAAAGCAGGGAGGAGGAAGCTGCAGCAAGGAACTGCTGTGTTTTAACAAATGCAATCGTGCAAAGATGCATGGCAGCAGGCAGAGGGCCACGGTGATTGAAGTGACTGAGGCTTACAGGATGCCCCAGGTCGCTACACCACGTCAGGTATTTCAACCAAAAATGACAAAGCTTTTAAACAGAACGATTCCACTCCTCACTGCCAAGGACCAGGATGATGCACTTCCTAAGCCCTCAGCATTGTGAAACCAAGGTCTCAGGGCCCATTGTCCTCGTTTGTTAACAGAGTCTCAACAACAAGTTGCCCATTTCCATTTATCCTACTAATAACAGGGAAAGAAAACTTACTCATGCCCTTCCAGCGTATCTCAGGAAGTTATTTATTGCAGGAGCACTTCCAGATGTCTCCCTGCATCTCCCAGGGCATCAGTAAAGAGCTCTCACTCCTTTCCCTAAGATGAATGGTCTTTGAGCGGAGCTGGAAGGGGATTTCTTTCAGGTCCAGCCCTGCCATTGCGCTGTGCAACTCCACAGGAATGCTTCAAACCAACACCAACACCCCCTGTAACTGGGTACTGACAGCACCATCCCATATATTACACAGAAACAAGGAGGGCTGCTGTCCCACAGAGCCTGAAGGACAGGAACGTGGCATCCCCAGTGGGTGGTGAAACCACCGAAACACAGCAGCAGCTCTTCCACGTTCTGGCTGGGTGCAAATAAAGACGGCTGCAAAGTTCTAGGGAGGCTCAGCCCTACAGGGACAGCTATTTGTTGGGCTGTCTGCTAAGACAGCGAGAGAAAAGACAAGTTGGTGTCCAGCTTTCTAACACAGAGCGTGGCTGGAGTGAGCAGCCTGAAGCTGACAGCACCTTGGAGCCAAGGGCTGAAATCTCCAGAAGAAATTTCTGCTTCCTTGGGACTTCCAGGTGCCAGCAGAACCCACGTGCACACGTACCAGCAACCATGAAAAATGAAAAAAAGGTTTCACAACGCATCAGCTGAGGCTGACTGCAGGAAGACCAACTCAGCCTAAAGCATGCTGGATGCAGGAACTCCTTCAAAATGCCCAGGGGAAAAAAAATAAAATCCAATCATGGAGGGGATTTGCAGGTTTCAGCCCTTTGTGCCGTGCAGCTGCAGCGGGTTTTGACCTGGCCTCAGGTTCCCAAAAGCAGAGCTGGTGTCTCACGAAGCCACAGACACAGCACCACTGTTAGCTCCAAGCTGTGGGGGGAACACACAGCAGAAGTGATTTCCTTCCCTCACACAGACATGCAATTTGACAACAAGTTTCAGGTGAAACAAGCTGTAGCTTGCAACCCAGCAATATTTAATTTTAAAACTAAAAAAAAAAAAAAAGCTATAAAACCAATTACTAAATTCGAGCTGCTAAATTGCTATGTCATAATATTTGTCTAAGTGGTTTTATCACCTTTCTCAAAGTGAAAAATGTTCATGCAGCATCTTTGCTTCCCCCCAGTGTGCAGCACTGAGGCTGGTATAACGCAGAACTTTTTTTTTTTTTTTTTTTTTTAAACTAATTGGAAGCTCTGACTCCCATGGAAAAATGGCTGTGCATCTATCATCTTGAACAACCCCATACTTTGCAGGGTTATTCACCTGGATATGTAATGGAGGAGGGAAGCAGCTGTTAGGGAGCAAATGGGAGAAGCAATGCAACAGCAGAGACCTGTGCAAGGCTGCAGGAGCTGGCAGCAAGCAGAGCATCGGGGAGGAAGAGGGCACCTAAGGAAGATGTGGCTGCTGCAACCTCCAGCTGTGGGCATCCTGCAGGAAAGGTGAAGTTGAAGAAAGCCCACTTGCCTTATTTAAGAAAAAAAGAAATCTTGAGAAGTTTGCTGATTTCTGGAGCAGTATGTCCTGTGCTGGAGGAGCTGCCTCTACGCTGCGAGCGATCCCCGCTGAACTGCAGGCAGTGGGAGCCCCACGGGTGCTGCAGCAGTGATGAGAGCTCCCTGGTGCTGTGACAGCAGCCCACAGCCAGCAGCAGATGGATGGCTGAGTTCTGCCCCAAGAAAGGCGTTTCTCCCAGTGGGAGGGCTCGGCAGCAGCAGGCCTTCAGGTGCTCCTTCAATTCTGGAGCAAAAAAAAAGGGAGGCTGGAGCAGCACCTTCACACAACAACGGAGAGTGAGTCACCCTGTTGCTCTTTACCTTTGTATTTATGTGCCACAGCCAATATGCTGCTGCAGAAATCTCACCATTTGAACCTTTTTTTTTTTTGAGAACTCAGTGTTCCTTATGCATCTGATGAGGGCTTTTCATTCGGCAAAGGTTGGCCATTTCCTAACGAGCAGCAACCAGGAAATTAGGAAACAGCAAGCACAATGCACACATGGGACAAACACAGCACTGAACACACCGAGAATGGAAAGCTGCACGTGTCCAGAGGAGCCAAGCCTTGCAAAATCTCTCCTACCTGTTGGTGATAACTTCTGCCTCCTCCCACCACATTGAGTGGAATGAAAAGGGAGAAACCTCGTGGCAGACATCACTTTAAGGAGGAAAAGAGTGAGAACTGCACTCCTGAGCAAGCAGATTCCACTTCCAGGATGCCAGCCTTGCAGAAGTCACTTTCAGGTACAACAACCATCACCACGCATCAAAGCGGTGCAGGAGCAAATGCTCTGCCCAAGCAGGAATTGAGCACCAAAACCCAACAGCCCAAAGCCAAGCCCTGCATGCCTGCAGGCATTGCAGCACGTTAATTTGGTTGCTACACCAAGATGTGCCTTGAGTGAGGGGTCAGGGGAAGGCAGAAACCCTCCACGTCAGAATAGCCTGAGATCTCTGGGTACATTTAGCATCGTATGAAATGTTAAAGCTGCTTCAGGACTGCTCAAAGTCACCATCCAGAAACAGCAGAACAACTCAAGCATTGCAAATCACCTTGAATGTGCTGCAGGGGCAGCTACAGACATTATCTGTTGCAAAAAGAGAAACAACAGAATTGAGATTTTCCAGTACAGCGTCCTTGGACTCTACCTCCTGTAATCAGCAGCGTCCACAAACACTGGACTGGTGGCACAAGGGCACTGTGCTTTCAAACACGAGTTGAACCAAAACATTTGGGTGGTACAGAAACAGCGTGGATACAGCAAGCAGAGTGACCAAGGCGGAATATCGAGCTCCCTCCTTCCAGTGGGCCACCAGGAAGATGTCAAGCACCAGAGCCATGCAAACTGCCACCAGTGGAGCTAGCAGCAACCTCAACCTTCACATTTTGTCCTTAATAAAACTGTCAAGCTTCTGCTGAGATGCAATGGGTGGTTCAGCACTGTCCTCCAACAGGGCCTTTTATTATTTTGTTAGAACCAGCACAACCTAAAAATAGCTGACAACATCACCACCAGCTGCAGGCACCTGAAGCTACGGCACCCCAAACCAACAACTCAGTGACATCCCTGGGATCTGGTGGGACTCTGAGAGGGGAACAATCATTTAATGGAAGCTGTAAGCGCTGCATTCATTGCAGAGTAACGTGGGAAGCCAGAAGGTCCCCGGAGCACAGCAGCTGCCCAAGCTGCTGCAGGATCTTGGAGATAGGAAGGTGCAAGCAGCACCTTATCACCAACAGCTTGTTTGCTTTCCATGACCCCCAGGAAGCCAAGGGAGGACGTACTTCATGCCTGCAGCATGATGCTGTGTTTGCTGGGTATTTTTAGTATTTTATTCAAAAGATGTGGTTGGCTCATGTATTTCCAAGAGTTTACACCAATAGGATCCAACTGGAACATTTCTCAGGTGGTTTTCTCCAGGGCTGCAAAGCCACTGCTGGGGAAAGGCCAGCTGTGCCCAAGTTTTGTTGTTTCTGTGCTCACCAAACCCTTGGAAATCACAGCTGAGGGTCCCACAGACCTGCACAGGGGTTGTAGCAGCATTGCTGCTGCACGAGAGGCAGAGATGCACCAACAGAAATAAACTGAACAAGAAGAGTAACCTCAGGCACAGATTACACAGATTGCTCTCCCAACAAACTAGATTCTTGCAATGAAGTCACAGGGCTGCAGAAAAGCACCACAAACTGTTTGTAAAGGTCTCCTTGAAAGCACAGCTTAGAAGCAGAAAGATCAAATTAGACTTTTGCTGGCAATTTTCAACAGTAAAAATACAACTTCTTGAAGTCTGCTCCCGTAGACCCAAGCCCTACAGGCTCATAAAACACAAATGCACTGCTCCAAACCAAGGGCAATTATTAACAATAATAAAGTTCTTGAGCCACTGAGTATTCAGTGTTTCCTTGACATGTTTCCTTCTGTGCTTCCTCCTTGCTGTGTGGATTGCCCCAAAACACAGAGCACCCTCAGGGAGCCATGCACCTTACCTGCCACCCAGGAGTGCTCCCAAATATGCAACAAAACCTGCTGCCAGCAGAGCCCCCACAGCTGGAACACGGTGTCTGCTTCCTTAGTCCAAAGCCACGCTGCTGAGACCTTGATGTTGGCTTTCTGCAGCTGTACACCTCTGCTTTCCAGCCCAAATCCAACTCTGACAGCCACTGCTGTTACTCTGCTGCTTCGGTGCTGAGCATCCAAGCAGCACAGCTTAAAGCACGGAGTTAAAAAAAAAAAGCCTCATTTGCAAAAGAAATGCTGCCAGCTCTATTTTTAGTTGAACCAGTGCTTTACCCTCCCCAGGCCCAGAGCACTCCCTTGGGCTATTCTGAGATAAATACAAACCCTCAGGGAGAGCTCTCAGCAATGACACACAGAAGGCAAAACCTTGAACTAAAACAAAGTATTCCAAGCCATGTGCAGTTGGGGGCTACACCGTGACTCTTTTACCAAGCAAGTGCAAGGGTACAGAGATAGCAAGTGGGAAACACAAACCTCAGCCTCCAGGGTTTCCTCTGGAGTGACTGAATGTTAGAGATTCCCAGAGCCAAATTAGATGTGTCTGAGCCAAAACAACGTCCTTTAGAACAGAGAAACATAAGGAAAAATGCAGGGCCTGTAAGGGATGGAGAGAAACACCCACCCTAGGAAAGAGTCTCAAAAACTGTACTGGGTGTCTGCTAAGCATTGCACAAAACTGAGAGCACAAAGACTTGGAGGATTTTCCATTTTGTGCACACACAGTGCACTGATTTCTGCAGGTCACCCATACCCAAGGGGAAAAGTGACCCAGGAGTGCCCAATTCATTCATTTCAACTTGGAGATGGGTTACTAACAGGAATAAAACCCACAGAAGGGACAATGATGTTTTAAGTGGCACAATCATTTTTAAAAAATTCAAGGCAACACCAAACACTCCCAGTCACAGAATTAATTACCATCCTGCAGCAACCCCAGGAATATTTATTTCCTGTAAGCACATCCCATTTCAGGGCAACAGCAGGGAAAACACCTAAGGGGTAAGGAAAGAAGAAGAAAAAGATGAAAGCATTCTGTTTCCAAAGCGTTGGGGGGAAAGAGGAGCAGGACTCCTGTTTGCCCACAAAGTTTGTTCTGAGGATACTCTCCCTGCTTTCCTCTGTGAACAACTTTAGGTGATGCTTGCAGCCTCAGATCACACAAATATGCACTGAGAAGGTTTTGAAGCTGAGGAATGGACAGGCTGGGTGCAGCAATTTGCTGTGAGACTCCTCAGCCACACGACGTCACCTGATTCGTGCTGCTCCTGTCCCAGCAGTGCTGCAGGCTCTGGGCCCAGAACTGAGGGTCCTTCCTGAAGAGCTGCTCAGAGGGAAAGGTCCTGCAGCTCGCTGGGACTGCACAGCAGCACCAGCACCACTGCTGGGCTCACACTTTGCACACCCTCCTGTTTTTAAAGACCTCTGAGAACACTCCATCCTCCCTCAGCACTGCTCCACCCTGTGAAGCAGACAACCCCAGCACACAGCCTGCAAACAACGCTTCTGTGTACCTGCATGTGCCAACCCCCAGCAGCTCTCAGCACACCAAACCCCACACTTAACCCCAAGCTCTCATGGAGCAGCAGCAAGCCCTCACCGCTCTCCTAACCTCCAAACCATTCCAACAGGACCCCTGACAACAGCTCCCAGTTACACCATGTGCTGCTGGAGAGGACGTTAATTGCTCTGCTAAACGAGCACTGCGTGTGACACGGGAGCCTGTGTAACTCTGCTCAGTGATGCCAGGCAGACTGAGGTTTTGCTGATGGAAAGACCCCTCACCAACAATTTTAGCTATTTATATAAACCACTGCTTTCTCCGGGCACAAAAAAAATCCTCCAGGATCAGTCAAGCAACCCTGCTCTCTCCCTGCTGCCAGGAGCCAGGCGAGGCTCTTCAGAGCTGCTGCTGGGTGCCTCGACCTGGAGCAGAGAGAAGAAAGAGACGATAAAAAGCAAACCCACCCCGGGCAGCCACACCGATCTGCTCACTGCAGGTGCCCTGAACGCGTTTGCAAATCACTTTTCCTCCCAGGGAAACATCTTCCAAAGCACGGCCGTTAAACTTTAACCAACGAAGCCGAACGCAGCCGGCCTGAAACTTGCATTTGCTCGATGCAATAGTTAACAAAGAAAAGCGGGGCAGGGTTTAAAGCAAGCAGAGCAGCTCTTCCCCCAGCACGGGCTCAGCTTGCAGGCAGAGCTCCGCTGACAGCCCCCGAAATCAGAGCTCCTCCCGGGGACGGTTTAACACCACCGCTCCACTCACCCCAGCTGCCCTCG